>JAVIWB010001755.1:0-244122 GCA_031893035.1 Dermolepida albohirtum | reverse complement strand
ACTCCCACAGAAACCAAATCTGTACCAGACTTACATTGTCGAAAGCTAAACAAACAAGCGAACAGTGTGTTTGGCTTTCGACGGTGTAAGTCTGATACGGATTTTGTTTCTGTGCAAGTTTCGCCGTGGTTCAAAGTGGCACACCATGATTAATTATCTGCTGATGGTGACAATTTTTATATCGACGAAGAGCTTAATTTTTTTCAAAGGGGTATATTGGGAAAATTTGGCATTTTTGAAAAGTTATTGTAAATTAACGAATGCTCGCGAGCTGATAATTTCCATGGTCCTAAAAACGATACTGGAATCAAAATGTATCTAACTCTTTTGCTTCAATCCTGAGAGAATAAAGAACTTGAAAAACCATGTCTAAATGTAAGCTTCCGTGTATGTAAGTGGATTATGTCCAAAGTTTGAAAGACTTTGCTATAAAAAATAGTGAATTTATATTCTTATAGTTTAGAATTAGTGTTTTATGTACTACGCAGGCTAAATTACAAACTCTTTTATTTTGACGAAAAACTCAATTTTTTTCAAAGGGATGTACTGGGAAAATTTGGTATTTTTGAAAAGTTATTATAAATTAACGAATGCTCGCGAGCTGATAGTTTCCATGGTCCTAAAAACGACTCTGGAATCAAAATGTATCTAACTCTTTTGTCTCACTCCTGAGAGAATGAAGAACTTGAAAAACCATGTCCAAATGTAAGCCTTTGAGTATGTAAGTGGAATATGTCTAAAGTTAGAAAGACTTTGCTATAAAAAATAGTGAATTTATATTCTGATAGTTCGGAATTAGTGTTTTATATATTACGTAGGCTAAATTACAAACTTTTTTATTTTGACGAAAAACTCAATTTTTTTCAAAGGGGTGTACTGGGAAAATTTGGTATTTTTGAAAAGTTATTGTAAATTAAGTGAATGCTCGCGAGCTGATACTTTCGATGGTCCCAAAAATGATTCTGGAATCAAAATGTATCTAACTCTTTTGCTTCAATCCTGAGAGAATAACGAATTTGAAAAACCATGTCCAAATGTAAGCCTTTGTGTATGTAAGTGGTTAATGTCTAAAGTTAGAAAGACTTTGCAATAAAAAATAGTGAATTTATGTTCTTATAGTTTAGAATTAGTGTTTTATGTACTACGCAGGCTAAATTACAAAGTCTTTTATTTTGACGAAAAACTCAATTTTTTTCAAAGGGATGTACTGGGAAAATTTGGTATTTTTGAAAAGTTATTATAAATTAACGAATGCTCGCGAGCTAATAGTTTCCATGGTCCTAAAAACGACTCTGGAATCAAAATGTATCTACCTCTTTTGCCTCAATCCTGAGAGAATGAAGAACTTGAAAAACCATGTCCAAATGTAAGCTTCTGTGTAAGTGGATTATGTCCAAAGTTTGAAAGACTGATATAAAAAATAGTGAATTTATATTCTTATAGTTTAGAATTAGTGTTTTATGTACTACGCAGGCTAAATTACAAACTCTTTTATTTTGACGAAAAACTCAATTTTTTTCAAAAGGGTGTACTGGGAAAATTTGGTATTTTTGAAAAGTTATTGTAAATTAACGAATGCTCGCGAGCTGATAGTTTCCATGGTCCTAAAAACGATACTGGAATCAAAATGTATCTAACTCGCTTGCTTCAATCCTGAGAGCATAACGAACTTGAAAAACCATGTCCAAATGTAAGCCTCTGTGTATATAAGTGAATTATGTCATAAGTTAGAAAAACTTTGCTATAAAAAATAGTGAATTTATATTCTGATAGTTCTGAATTAGTGTTTTATGTACTACGCAGGCTAAATTACAAACTCTTTTATTTTGACGAAAAACTCAATTTTTTTCAAAGGGGTATACTGGGAAAATTTAGCATTTTTGAAAAGTTATTGTAAATTAAGGAATGCTCACGAGCTGATACTTTCCATGGTCCTAAAAACGACTCTGGAATCAAAATGTATCTAACTCTTTTGCTACAATCCTGAGAGAATAACGAACTTGAAAAGCCATGTCCAAATGTAAGCCTTTGAGTGTCTAAGTGGATTATGTCTAAAGTTAGAAAAACTTTGCTATAAAAAATAGTGAATTTATATTCTGATAGTTCTGAATTAGTGTTTTATGTACTACGCAGGCTAAATTACAAACTCTTTTATTTTGACGAAAAACTCAATTTTTTTCAAAGGGGTGTACTGGGAAAATTTGGTCTCTTCGAAAAGGTATTGTAAATTAACGAATGCTCTCGAGCTGATACTTTCCATGGTCCCAAAAATGATTCTTCAATCAAAATGTATCTAACTCTTTTGTCTCAATCCTGAGAGAATGAAGAACTTGAAAAACCATGTCCAAATGTAAGCCTTTGAGTATGTAAGTGGATTATGTCTAAAGTTAGAAAGACTTTGATATAAAAAATAGTGAATTTATATTCTGATAGTTCGGAATTAGTGTTTTATATACTACGTAGGCTAAATTACAAACTTTTTTATTTTAACGAAAATCTTAATTTTTTCAAAGTGGTATACTGGGAAAGTTTAGTATTTTTGAAATTGTATGTAAATGTAAATTAACGATTGCTAGCGAGCTGATACTTTCCATAGTCCCAAAAATGATTCTTCAATCAAAATGTATCTAACTCTTTTGTCTCAATCCTGAGAGAATGAAGAACTTGAAAAACCATGTCCAAATGTAAGCCTTTGAGTATGTAAGTGGATTATGTCTAAAGTTAGAAAGACTTTGCTATAAAAAATAGTGAATTTATATTCTGATAGTTCGGAATTAGTGTTTTATATACTACGTAGGCTAAATTACAAACTTTTTTATTTTAACGAAAATCTTAATTTTTTCAAAGTGGTATACTGGGAAAGTTTAGTATTTTTGAAATTGTATGTAAATGTAAATTAACGATTGCTAGCGAGCTGATACTTTCCATAGTCCCAAAAATGATTCTTCAATCAAAATGTATCTAACTCTTTTGTCTCAATCCTGAGAGAATGAAGAACTTGAAAAACCATGTCCAAATGTAAGCCTTTGAGTATGTAAGTGGATTATGTCTAAAGTTAGAAAGACTTTGCTATAAAAAATAGTGAATTTATATTCTGATAGTTCGGAATTAGTGTTTTATATACTACGTAGGCTAAATTACAAACTTTTTTATTTTAACGAAAATCTTAATTTTTTCAAAGTGGTATACTGGGAAAGTTTAGTATTTTTGAAATTGTATGTAAATGTAAATTAACGATTGCTAGCGAGCTGATACTTTCCATAGTCCCAAAAATGATTCTTCAATCAAAATGTATCTAACTCTTTTGTCTCAATCCTGAGAGAATGAAGAACTTGAAAAACCATGTCCAAATGTAAGCCTTTGAGTATGTAAGTGGATTATGTCTAAAGTTAGAAAGACTTTGCTATAAAAAATAGTGAATTTATATTCTGATAGTTCGGAATTAGTGTTTTATATACTACGTAGGCTAAATTACAAACTTTTTTATTTTAACGAAAATCTTAATTTTTTCAAAGTGGTATACTGGGAAAGTTTAGTATTTTTGAAATTGTATGTAAATGTAAATTAACGATTGCTAGCGAGCTGATACTTTCCATAGTCCCAAAAATGATTCTTCAATCAAAATGTATCTAACTCTTTTGTCTCAATCCTGAGAGAATGAAGAACTTGAAAAACCATGTCCAAATGTAAGCCTTTGAGTATGTAAGTGGATTATGTCTAAAGTTAGAAAGACTTTGCTATAAAAAATAGTGAATTTATATTCTGATAGTTCGGAATTAGTGTTTTATATACTATGTAGGCTAAATTACAAACTTTTTTATTTTAACGAAAATCTTAATTTTTTCAAAGTGGTATACTGGGAAAGTTTAGTATTTTTGAAATTGTATGTAAATGTAAATTAACGATTGCTAGCGAGCTGATACTTTCCGTAGTCCCAAAAATGATTCTTCAATCAAAATGTATCTAATTCTTTTGCCTCAATCCTGAGAGAATAAGAACTTGAAAAACTATATCCAAATGTAAGCGTTTGGGTATGTAAGTGGATTATGTTCAAAGTTTGAAAGACTTTGCTATAAAAAAAGTAGTGAATTTGTATTCCGCTAGTTTGGAACTTGTTTTCCGTACTACCTTTATAAGAATTATAAAGCTATTGTAAAAAATAACAATAAAACCAAAATATAATAGTTAATATATTTAAAAAGACGAACGAAAGAATATTTCGTATATGTTTGTATATTTATTTTCTCCTAAAATAAACTTTACTTATCAAGCAATATTCTGTCGTAACCTAAAATTTGATATAATCAAAGTCTATGTTATGATATAAAAAAAGCTTTGATAATTAATTATAAACTTCAACAAATCGCGCTTGTGTCATCAGATAGATTACCGTATTTATTTCGATTAATAAATATTAAAAATTTAGTAGAAAGGTCAGTAATGCACAAGATTGCTATTATCTTTCAAAAAAGAGCATATTTTTGGTGGTGTAAATACAAATAAGTTACGTCCAGTCGATAAACAAATTAAACAAAATTCTTGCATCGATATGCATGTTTTTGTTTTGATTGTTAATAGAAAAAAGGAGCTTAACATGCATATATTATTTTGTCGTAAACAAGTTTAAATTATCTAAATGGAAAATCAAACTAATAATTCACTTCTGCATCGTTAATACAAGTGGACCGAGGAGAACAATAAAAAACAATCACCCAAATCTCTCTTCACGTCCAATTAAGTGTTCTTACATTTCATGGGATGCTTTTTATTTTATTATATTGTTATTGTTTTACTGCCGTTATTACGTTAGAAACTACATGTTTTATATATGGACATAATGAAGCGAAATATTATATAAAGGTTGTTCAAAAACACATACGCACACAACACAACACACACGCACACACAACATACATACACACACACAACACACACACACACACACACAACACACACACACACATACAACACATATACAATAATTTTTAGATTTTTAAAAAATAAAAGCACCAAATTGTTCGTAAAGAAATGGGATTTTAATTTTGAAATGAGAAACAAAAGAAACTTAAATATGACGACCGTCGTGGTGTTGAATTAAAACTAGTTGTTTTGTAACTTACGAACAGCATCAAAAAGAGCATTCGCCAAAAATTTTCTCGCTTTATTATATTTTACTTTTAAAGTCTAAAGATTCATACATCTATGCATACGGAGATTTAATCTTTTTGTCAATATTTCTGGTGGTCCCAGAAGTACCCAAACCAACAAAGAAAACACAAAAATTTTGGAAAGAAATACATTTATTTTTCAACATAATTTCCGTTCAGCTCTATACACTTTTTCCAGCAATGTTCAATAAGTTCGATACCCTTTTTACAATAAGAACTGTCTTGATCCCCAAAATAGCCATTAACTGCAGATACCACTTTTTCATCGTCAGAAAATCTTTGACCACTGAGCTAGTTTTTCAAGTTTGGGAACGGAAAATAATCAGGGAAGGCTAAATCTGCCGAATATGGTGCATGAGGTAGCAACTCAAACTTTAATTCATTAATTTTGACTATTGCAATAATGGATTTGTGAGCTGGTGCATTGTCTTGATGAAACAACACTTTCTTCTTAGCCAAATGCGACCGTTTTTGCTTGATTTCTTCGCTCAAACGTTGCAATAAGTTCGCATAATACTCGCCATTGATAGTTTTTCGTTTTTGAAGATAGTCAATGAAAATTATTCAACGCGTATCCCAAAAAACAGATGCCAATACCTTGCCTGCAGATGAAACGGTCTTCGCCTTCCTTGGAGCCGGTACTCCCTTTTGAGACCTTGATTGTTCTTTTGCCTCAGGTGTGAAGTGGTGGACCCATGTTTCATCCATGGTTGTGAAACGGTGCAAAAATTCTGCTTTGTTGTTGTGAAACTTCGCTAAACACTCAATTGAAACATCTTCACGACACTGTTTTTGCTCGAGTGTGAGCGGCACCCATCTTGCACACAGCTGTCACATGTCCAAATTTTCAGATAGTATGCGATGTACCCCACTTTTTTAAATGCCTGCTATGTCTGCTAGCTCGCGCACTTTCAGTCGACGATCATCCAGTACCGCTTTGTGGATTTTCTTCAGCATTTCTGGAGTCGTCACCTCATTTGGTCGACCACTGTGATGCTCGTCTTGGCAGCTCGTACGGCCTCGTTTAAACTCTTCTACCCAATATTTCACTATTGTAAACGAAGCAGCAGACTCGCCCAGAGTAAAATCCAGTTCAGCTTTTATATCGGTTGGGCTGAGGTCTTTCATATAAAAGTATCACGTAACGATGACCAGTTTTCTCCATCTTTACAAATGCACTGAAAACGTTCACTATTGATAGCTGCCAAACAAATACTAAACTACGTGGCGTCTTCAAACTTGAAACATATGCTTTATAGCTTGTGTATCTTCTAATACAGTGATATTTTTCAAACAACTACTGCCATCTCTAGGTCAGGCCGGGTACTTATGGGACCACCCTCGTAGATATATTTTATACTATGTACAGTTATAACTGTTTCTTTTCCTGTAATTGTAAATAAATACGTAAAGTGAATAAGTGAAGATGATATATCGACAGCAGAAGTACCGTGGATACGATTCCAATCCAAGATGATGTTTTTAGTATTGATTTTATTTTTTGCTTTAATTATTTTAGGTTACGCAAGCAAAATTAATCAATCGATATGTCGATCAAAGTCTAAATGTAATTTTCCAATTTCAGAACGGTGGACAAATTTTGTTCGCCACAGACGATTGGTTCGCGCCCGCCGAAAATCTATTGAAATTCGAAGATCCGGAATTCAAGGTGGGACTTTTCACTGAGTACGGAAAATGGATGGACGGCTGGGAGACGAGACGTAAGAGAAAACCCGGTCACGATTGGTGTATCATCAAGTTAGGGATGCCGGGTGTAATAAAGGCCATAGAAGTAGATACAGCTTTTTTCACTGGCAATTATGCCCCGAAATTCTCCCTGCAAGCAGCCCACTTATCAGCGAAAGGTAAGATACATATTTCTAATAGTCTTGTCCAAGATTTTCTAAATATATCTTGTAAAAATGAATGAGTTAACATTCTATTAAGACTCATTTTAAAATTTAATAATAATAATAAATCAGGAACAATGAAGCAGAAGAGATACAGCAAAAATGTAATCAGAATTCTGTCAAAATTATCCCAACTATAATTTCTACCTACCACTGAGGTAATTCCTAAAAAACCTCCTGAAAACAGAACTTAATCTTAGTGCAGATATACATATATATTATACTACAAAGAAACTGTTATTATTAAACACTCAATTGTCAGAAGATTTCTAAATTTATAATAGAGATTAACCTCATCTCTTCTGTATTTACATGCAAATATATTAATAATAATGATAACGATAATAATACTGCTTATATAGATATAAAGCATCGCTTGTGTTGGTTTACCATGTATAGGAACACTTCAGTATCAGGTACAAAATAATATAAATTATCTTTATATTAAACATACAAGAACAAAAACAAAATATTCCAACTAAACAAAGAGCTCTAGTTAAAACTACATCCGAAAGAGATCTGTATATAAATCATTGACGTTTCTACACGTGTGTACCAAGGCAGTCCTATAAAAAATATATTTGATTCTGGCATGCTGTGACTGTAACGATACCTTTACTGAAGTCCGCTTTATTTAACATCAATTTGTTGCTTATAAAGGGTTTTCCAATAGGGACTTGACAACTTTTAAATCATGCTATCTGCTTCTGGGTTTCCGGGCTGGAACCGCGTCACTAGTATATCTGCCGACGTTTCGTACCCATTTGTATGGGACATCTTCAGGGCTGAACTACTGCACTGAAACTGTTAAACTCAGTTTCAGTGCAGTAGTTCAGCCCTGAAGATGTCCCATACAAATGGGTACGAAACGTCGGCAGATATACTAGTGACGCGGTTCCAGCCCGGAAACCCAGAAGCAGATAGCATGGACCACGACCGCGGAAGTCTACGTACCAAATTAACTTTTAAATCAATTTGTGAACGCACCCTTTCACTAATCATCGAACTGTCACTGTCAATTTATTCAGTAAACTTAACACTTTCATCATGGTAAAGTACACGAACGAACAACGTCTGCAAATTATAAAAATTTACTACAGAAATTCGGAGTCGGTGACCGCTACTTTAAGAGCGTTAACTCCGATTTTCGGTCGTAATTTTCGCCCTAGTAGACAGGCAGTAACAAGTTTAGTGCAAAAATTTGAGTCTACATATTCGTTGTGTGATGTTGCCGTGCCAGTGAGACAACGGGTTGGTCGAAGTGTCGAAAATATCGCTGCCGATGAAACGTGAAGATGATCAATTTCATTGCAAAATCATTTTCAGTGACGAAGCTCATTTTTGGCTCAATGGGTTCGTCAATAAGAAAAATATGCGTTATTGGTCGGGTGAAAATCCACATGTGCTTCCTGAAACACCACTTCATCCACAAAAAATAAGTGTTTGGTGCGGTTTGCATGCCGGCGGCGTCATAGGGCCATATTTTTTCGTCGACGATAATGATCGTCACGTTACTGTGAATGGTAATCGTTATCGCGCCATGATTACCGATTATTTTTGGCCCAAATTGGAAGATATGGACTTGGACAACATGTGGTTTCAGCAGGACGGTGCCACAAGCCACACAGCACACGTTACAATCGATTTATTGAAGAGTAAGTTTGATGAGCGTGTTATCTCAAGAAATGGACCAGTCGATTGGCCGCCTCGTTCGTGCGATTTAACGCCTCTAGACTTTTTTCTTTAGGGCTACGTCAAGTCATTGGTCTAACGGCCAACAAGCCGACAACGTTGGAAGAGCTCAGAGCCAATATTGAACGCGAAATAGCAGCCGTTTCGGCCGAATTGTGTGGCCGAGTCATCGAAAATTGGGTCCAACGAATCGACCGCTGCAAACGTGCCCGCGGTGGCCATATGAACGAAGTCGAGTTCCATTCATAAATGTTTTGATTGTACTTCGACCCGATAATAAAGTTTTTGAAATATCTCAAATGCTCTGCATTTTATTTTGAAAAAAAGTTGTCAAGTCCTTATTGGAAAACCCTTTATAACATCAACTTGTTGACGATTATGCAGTAGTATCTAGTACTCTAGATCAAGTTGGTAGTAGATTTACCCGGAGTAAATGCATGGTGATTAATTGATTAAGGGATGCTATTTATAGTTATTGATATCAGAGCAGTCACCTTTCTTAAACACTAGTGTAATCCTCCTAATCTTCCAAATATCCAGAAAACTTTAAATTTGAATATATAAATTAAGAATAGTGATAAGACGCCTGGAGAGCGCTTCAACACAATCCCTGACGAAAACAGAACAGGGAAACCATCACGAGGATGAGGCGAACTTCTTGTTTGATCTCGGAACTAATTTAAGAATGTATTAAATCTAAGAGCATTTCTAATTTTTAATTATTTATTTTTTTTGCAGACGAGCTCATGTTCCCTGAGAGATTGGAGGAATCTATGGGTACTGAATGCTCTGAGGAAGCACTCGAACAAGTCGAAACAATAAAATCGAAGAACTGGCACGAATTAATACCTATGACTCCACTGACAGCAGGTTACGTCAATACCAGTCGCAGTTTCTTCCCAATAAAAACCGATACGGTTTATACTCACATCAGGTTGAACATCTTCCCAGACGGTGGAATTGCCCGACTAAAAGTTTACGGCGAAGTTCTCTACGAAGCTGATCTGAATAATCCGAAGGAAATAGATCTGGTCGCAATCAAAAATGGAGGAGTTTGTCAGAGTTACTCCAACGCCCATTACGGTCATCCAAAGAATTTAATAAGCCCCGGAACGGGCAAGAACATGGGCGACGGTTGGGAAACTGCAAGAAGAATCGATAGACCGCCCATTCTCAAAACAGATGAACATAATATTCTGCAAGTGCCTGGAAATGAATGGGCTACTTTTAAGTGTGGATGTGTAGGAACAGTAAACGAAATCCAGATTGACACTACGCATTTTAAAGGAAACTATCCAGATTCGGCGAAAATCGAAGGAGGAATAATTGCTGATGGCAAAACAGTTTGGAAAACAATACTCCCCACAAAGAAGGTGAGAGAGATTTTACTATTAAGTCATTTCCACTTCTAAATAATAATTTTCTTGTTTACAGCTGTCTGCGCATACAACTCACGTGTTCACCAAAGATGATTTGGTTTGTAGTAACCCTATCAGTTATGTAAGAGTAACCATTATGCCTGACGGTGGAATCAGTAGGTTAAGGATATTTGGAAAACCAGTCAGGAACCATCTGAAGTATTAAATAATTCGTGATATCTATTTATAAATATGTATTTAATAATATATTTGTTGCTATGTATATGAATTTAAAATATAAACTTTTTTAAATAACTTTGGTATTATATTTTCAAAAAAGTCAAACCCTAAATTAACAATGGACCTTCGTACTTTTCTATACATGTCACTGGTGTCGAAAAAATTTAGATACATTATTGACGCGTCACGGTGGAGATTTGTTATCAGTCAAACAGCTTGGAAGTCTTTTCTTCGGGAAAGAGATGTGTAGACTATACAATCGACATCAACAATATTCATCACGGCGGACTCAAATCACAGCATGCAACAAAAGATGGCTTCATTCAATTTTCTTATTAATCGTTTGATCAATTTCCCACTAACAAATGTAAGATATGAAAGAGAATTGAACGTCATTAAGAATATCGCGAGATACAATGGTTTCGATTCGGAAATAATCAATGGATTAATTAGAAAGGCCAACATAAGAAAAACAATCCGTGACACACATGTCTATCACCACAGAGCAATCGGGATAAGCAGTTTGTTTGTTTACCTTATCATCGTATGACAAAAAATCTAAATAGTATTTTTAAAGAGCGCGGGTTTCAAGTCTGTTTCCGCTCCAATAATTCAATTAAAACGCTTTTAGGAAATGCAAAAGACAAAATCGAAGAAAATAAAAAATCGGGAATCTACCGAATTGAATGTTTAGAGTGCAGTAAACAATACATCAGCCAAACTAAAAGATCGATCGAAACCCGGTATAAAGAACACCTTTCGCACATAAAATTCAACCGACCGGAAAAATCGGGTATAGCGAGACATGTATTAGAAAATAACCACAGTGTTAATATGGATTGTTTACATTTGATAAAAAACGTGTATAATTATCGAGAATTAGACACGTATGAAAGCATGCACATCTTAAAGAATTTAAACCATGTGGTGAACAATAATGAGACCGGCCCCTTGCAATCGACCCTTTTCTGTCTGCTTAATGTCAGAGGAGGAACACTATAATAAATCACATGCAGGCACTTGTCGGTCTTGACCGTAATTCCCTTTTTCAATGTAGTTCATGCTAGTTTAAGTAAAAATAATTTTTTTAAAAATTTTGTGAAACAAACACACAGTGTACATCTTGGTTTTGAGCGGTGTGGATCGCGTACGGTGTTTGATTTTCGTACAGTTGCTTTCCGCCGTGTTTTACCAGGTGCGACACTTTGAAATTGTCTGCTGATGATGACAACTTGGTTGTCGAAATGCGTATACAGAATTTATAAAAGTTAATGTGGAAAGGGGTTATATATCAACCTTAGTGATCAAATCAACAATATTCACCAGGACATTTATAATTGTTGTAGAAGGAAATAAAATTCCTAATAACAGATGGCGTAAAAGTAATGTCAGAATTTGAATTGGCTGACATTTTTGCATATGGCGGATTGCAGTCCGGACGTTGGGGTGGCCATGTCATTAATGTAAGGATTCCTCTTTCAATTTGGTCGACAAAAAACCTTTTTACAATCTTTACTGTGTGTTTGGGATTATCTTGCAGATAAACAAACCCCGGATCCACTATCTCCATCGCTGACGGAAGAGCATGCTCTTGCAATATACCCAAATAGACTTCTTTTGTCATTCTTTCTGTGATTTGCACCAACTTTCCGATGTGCCCACCTCCAAAGCAAACCCAAATTATCACATTTCCACCACCATGTTTCACTGTTTTAACCACACATAACATTCTCTCCCCGACACGACGACCGACAAAAATACGGCGTTTATTTCCAAAAATTGCAAATTTGGATTCATCCGTCCATAAGACCTGTTTCCATTCTTCGACAGTCCAGTATCTGCGTGTTCTCGCCCGGGCCAATCTTTTTTGTTTATGTTATGCAGACAAACGTGGTTTTTTTTACTACTACTCGACTTCTAAATCCAGCTCAGTTAAACGGCGTTTGGTTATTGTTACGATAACCGTAGCTTTGTGGTGTACATTATATTGTGCTGCTATTTCCGGGGCTGTAAGGCGGAGATTACGCGAGGACATTAATTACAGATGTTCATCTTCTCTTTTAGTAGTTATCCTCGGCTGTCCACTGCGTTTTCGGTCCGCGAGTTGGCCAGTTTCTGCCATTCTCTTTATAGTTTGACGAACACAATACTCGGAAACTTTTAGTTTTTGGGTCATTGCTCTATTAAAAAGCTTTGTTTTGTGCGAAGCAATAATTCTTGCCCTTCGTTCAAGAGTTAGTTGCTTTCCCCGTGCCATGTTTTAAACACAATTAAAAAAAATACGCTCACTCGATAGCACTTGCTGACACTTCATTAACAACGTGAATACTGAGTATTCACTGTGTAATAGACATAAAATATACCCTTATAAGCGTACGAATGTCAGGTAAAGACTGGTTATTACGTCCACGCAATAAACCTTACAATAAACAATTCCGAGTAAGGGATAATATCCATGATACCCTCATTATATTTTTTATCTGAATATTATTTCTTGAAACAGAAAATAAGACGTTTATTCATTTATACAACATACTTCGGTTAAATAACGTGCAAATATGTAAAACGATTTTAGTTTGGATTAAATTTCAATATATTGGGTCTGGGAAAAAGTTCGTGGCGTTTTTTCAGTAAAATTCAACTGGTCCCCGCATGGCGCGTGGATGAATTTATTTAAACCGAATATGCTCCATTATTATCGACAATGTTTCGCCATTTTTTTGGTAGATCCATGATCCCATCGGTGAAAAACTTCTGTGGTTTCTGGTCGAAAAACTGAATCAAGTAGTTTTCACAGGCTTCTTTTGAAACCAACTTAATTCCATTGAGAGAGTTCTGCAGAGATCGAAACAGATGATAGTCAGAGGGTGCTATATCCGGACTGTAAGGTGGGTGCATCAAAACTTCCCAACCAAACTCTCTCAATTTTTGACGGGTCATCAAAGAAGTGTGTGGTCGGGCGTTGTCATGATGGAAGACAACACCTTTCCTATTAATCAATTCGGGCCGTTTTCTTTCAATCGCCTGGCGTAATCTCTCTAGTTGTGCACAGTAGAGTTGAGAATCAATCGTCTGACCAGTTGGAAGTAGCTCGTAGTGGACGATTCCCCTCCAGTCCCACCATACACACAGCATCACTTTTTTTGGCGTCAATGTTGGCTTAGCGAACGCTTGTGACGGCTCACCATCCTTTATCCACGATCTTTTACGCTTCCGATTATCGTACGTAATCCATTTTTCATCTCCGGTTATTAAACGTTTCAGAAACGGCTCGATTTCATTCCGTTTCAGCAGCGCATCGCAGATGTTAATTCGGTCCATCATGTTTTTCACGCTCAACTCATGAGGAACCCATACGTCAAGCTTTTTTTTGTAACCAGCTTTGTGTAAATGGTTCAAAACAGTTTTGTGGTCAATGCCTAGCTCCATGCTAATATCGACACTGCTGATATGCTTATCTTATTGGACTTTTTCAAGAATTTCATCAGATTTTTCAGTGATTGGACGACCGGAGCGTGACTCATCTTTCACATTGAAATTTCCAGAACGAAAGCGAGCGAACCATTTCCGCGCAACAGATTTCGATAAAGTACCTTCACCGTACACAGCACAAATTTTATCACAAGCCTGCGCAGCGTTCTTCCCCTTATCATAATAATATTGCAGAATATAGCGAAATTTCTCATTATTCTTCTCCATTTTGAAGTGCGAATAACTTTCCAACCACTGCACCGATTACAATGTTTCTACGCTCAAACTAACGTTCGGAAGGTCATCTAAAAAACGAGCCGTCGGTGGTGTCGCTGTGACTTGTTGTTCTTTAGTTATCGGCAACCAATGCCATCTATCGGGAAAAACGCCACGAACTTTTTCCCAGACCCAATATTAACTTAAATGTTTTATTTCCTTCTGCAATTAAAATTATCTGTAGTGCGATTAAACTTATGGACGGTGGTGTATATAAAGTAGGGTGAAATATAAAGTGTTTTACTTAATCCTTAGACTTTTCGTCACCTTAATTCAATTACGTTCCTAGATTCCTGTTTCATTTTCTAGTACACTTTCATAGGTCTGACATATCCGTTTCTCGTTAACGTTATTGAAGTTACAGATCTGCGTCTTTGCAATGAATCTATTGAATCATTAACAAGCATCCACGTGAATAATAACTTTTGCCACTGGATTGGTTATAAGTGAGCGAAGTGTGTTGATAGTTACATGAGACCAATAGTATTCGCCTCGATAATATTGATTATATCCTATCGACGATTGTTCAGCTTGGCAGCAAAAACAATCAATTGAAACGTATGAATTGCATGTAATGGCGAATAATGGCAGTTCCATGAAACTGCGTATATACATACGTCTAATAAAATAATGTTATAACAATAAAATGGCGAAATAATTATGCTAATGAATTAGTAATAGGCGTGTGGTAATGTAATTATAAATGCTATATGATAGAAATATGTAATTTTTCAATTGTTGAAGGTATTGTAGGCGCAATTCTAATTATTAACATTCACTTATTACTTAATAAGGTTAATTTTGTTTTTTATTTAAATGTAGATATATAAATACTAATATTTTTACACTTAGTTACTGTTGGAACATAACACATTATATTTTAAGACACTAAGTCAACATTCACCGGTCTAATTGAGTTCGTAAATCGCAGGGTATTGTTAAATTGATTGCTGATAGTTAATAATAATATTGGAAAACAGACAAACACTAAAATTAAACTATTTAACACTTACGTACAAGTTTTTTCGATACAATTTTAAATTTCGCGATGTAGGAAGTTGTTGTTTGTTATTAAAAGTATTTGAACTGAAGAAGGCGAGAAGGTCTTTCTATAATTACAAAGGTCGTTGTGAGTAATACGACTATTCGCTGAATTCTAACTAAAAATAAATGCCTTTGCTTTTAGTAAAACTTAGATACGATAGATAAGAATATTAAAAAATAATGAAAGTGAGCAGTTCTAAAGCTTAAAAAAAACCTAAGGACAATAAGTGTGATAAATCTTTATACGAGGGAGCGTTTTTATATTCGCGAAATGAGCGGGTTATAGAGGGGTGAGTAGGCGCATTGGGGGCGTGGCCCGTGCAGCGATTCATGATTAGTATAAATACGAAGTTTCATTGTTATTAGACAGTTAGTCTTTGAGCTATCGTCAACCAAGTGACATAATCAGGAGTGAAAAGTGAAATATGGAAAAAATCGAATATCGTGCCGTTATAAAGTTCCTTACCAGGCAAGGAAAATCAGTCGCGACCATAGTGAATGAGATATCATTGGTTTACGGCGACTCTTGTCCAGGAAAAACCATGGTGTACAAGTGGCATAGTTTATTTAAACAAGGAAGGGAATCCCTTGAAGACGACCCGAGGCCGGGCAGGAGCATTGAGGTGACCACGCCAGCACTTATCCAAAAAGTTGAACAAATTGTACTCGAAGATGCTCGACTAAAGAAGAAACAACTCGCAGAAATGGTTGGAGTATCCGATACAACAATTTTTAAAATCCTACACGATCATCTCGGCATGTCTAAGGTGAGCGCAAGACGGGTGCCGAGAATGCTCACGTCGCCGCAAAAACAACAGCGCGTAGAGTGTTCGCGTGCATTTCTGGACCTCTGTAATGAAGACAAGGATGGTGTATTGAGTGGAATTGTTACTGGAGACGAAACTTGGGTTCATCATTATGAACCTGAGTCCAAACAAGACTCCATGCAGTGGCATAAAAAGGGCACAGCACCTCCCAAGAAATTTAAAGTGTCACAATCAGCTGGGAAACTCATGGCAACGGTATTTTGGGACTCGGAAGGAATATTGTTGATTGATTATAAAGATAAAGGTGTTTCTATAACCGGAGAATATTACGCTTCAATATTAGAGCGACTAAAAGAAGCCATTAAAGAGAAAAGACGGGGAAAATTGATAAAAGGTGTTCTGCTTTTGCACGACAACGCGCCCGTCCACAAGAGCCGCGTTGCGTTAGCTGCCCTGCATCAGGTGGGCTTTGAAATTGTGAATCACCCACCCTACAACCCATACCTGGCCCCGAGTGATTATTACCTGTTTCCGAAAATGAAAAAAGAGCTGCGGGGTAAAAAATTTACTGCCGATGATGAAGTCAAGGAGGCAGTTTCGGCGTATTTTGCAGATAAAGGGAAATCATTTTTTATGAGGGTATAAATAAATTAATTGAAAGATGTGAAAAATGTATCCGTCTTGCAGGTGAATATATTGAAAAAGAAAAATAATTTGGTTTTTTTATTTCCACCCCTTGTCCCCCATTCCGCGAATATAAAAACGCTCCCTCGTAATAGTGTAAAATAAACATAAAATAGTTACATTTTTCTTATATAAAAACTTTATCATTAATTATAATTAAATTTTGCTCTCATCAATGTGCCCACCTTTATTTTTGATCATTGCGGCACATAACCGCGGCATCCTTTCAATTAATTTTTGCAGTGTATCTTCTGTAATTTGTACCCAGGCTTCTTGAAGTTGTTCCCACAGTACAGTGGTGGATGATAGAGCACGTTCTCGAACCTTCCGGTCCAATTCTTCCCAAAGAAGCTCTATTGGGTTCAGATCAGGAGTTTGAGCTGGCCATACCATTATAGAGATTTGCCCTTGCTCTTCTAGTTGACGCAAGTAATCGCCACACAATCTAGAAGTGTGTTTCGGATCGTTGTCCTGTTGAAATACAAAGTCTTCGCCAAGAATCCTTAGTCCTGAAAGAACAGCGTTATTTTCTAAAATTTCCTTGTCGTCTTCTTTTCTTAGGATTTCCTCAATTTTGACGATATCGCCTACAAATCTTACACCAAAACACTTCCAAATCATTACTGAACCTTCTCCATGTTTTACGGCAGGCGCAATACATTCTGGCAGTTTGTCCACAACACATTATTCCACTGATCAATCGTCCAATTCTTATGTTCTTTAGCCCAATTTAGTCGTTTTATCTTGTTTTGCTTTCGTAGTAGTCGTTTTCGCAGAGCAATTCTTCCGTATAAACCCGCTTGCCTTAACCTTCTCTGTACCGTTGACACACTAATTGGTTTAGCACGCGCTCTATTCATTTCAGCAGAAATTTCTGGTGCTGTTTTTCGTCTATCGCGTCTACTTATCCGTATTAGATACCGGTAATCTGCAGATGTCGTCGCTTTGTGTCGTCCAGATCTTCTTTTGTTGAAAAATGTACCACTTCCTTCAAATTTTTTAACGTTATAATCAACGATTCTGTGATTTAATCGTAATTCTTTTGCAATTTCGCGATTACTTTTACCCGTACGATGATAAGCAATTATCATAGCACGCACTTCAACAGATAATTCCTTCGTCTTCGGCATTGCATTAAACTATTCACAGTAACTCTCTATTTCACTGTTTTTGCAACAAAAGATGAACGATGACAGACATAAAACTTATTTTCCTTTTTGAATAACACATCCTAATATTGTAATTAGTTAGTACAATAACACAATATTGGTAATACCTTTCGGAAATGCAGATAAAACTGTTAATACTGTAGGGATTAGCCCATATAATATTTATGGTATTTTTCCAATTTATGACACCTTTACGATATATCATAAACAATTTAAGATTTTCGTAGAAATTCATATGGAATTACTTCCACTAATAATATTGTTAAATAATTATATTACAGATTTTTCGAAAGATAATCCGTATTTCAGGAAACACATAAAATTGGGGTGGGCAAATAAATATGACCGGTAGTGTACGTGGTGTTACGAGTACGTAACACTACACAATATTTTAATAGTAATAAAAAAACGGAAATCAATTCACAAAACATTTTATTCACACATGTCGATAAAGTACAAGCAATTACAAAAAATAAAATTTGTAGTTTGCAAATGAGCCTACAAAAATACCTTTAAAAAATATACATTTTTTTTGTTCTTATATCAAGAAAATATACATTTATACGTTAACATTTGTAAAACTCCAGATACACGCACAAACAATAATTTAATTTTATAAGAATAAAATAATAATTTTGTTCCCACTTACCTATAAAAGGATTAAAGCTATCTCCTTTGGATTTACTCAAAACCTGACATTTTTATTCTTCAATATTTTATTATAATCAAAATACATAAAACAACGTACGTTTGGAACACATTTGTGTATGAAATTTCTTTAGATTCAATTGTTTTGACGATATACCTCCATATTATTATTACATACCTTTATTTACTGTTTCTAGGTGTTCGTCTTCTTTCTTTCTTTATTATACATTAAGAAATAATAAATTAAAAACACTGTTTTTTCACGTTGTATAGAATGTTTGTTACTTATTGATGTGCTTAAAATCTAATAGCATTTTTTTACTTTTCAGAATATACAGAAGAATGTGAATTTGCTAGCATGGAAAATGAGTACACCTGAATCGTTTCAATACAAATAAGGTTTTCAAGAGGGCATTTTACATTCTCAATTGTCATAGTCGTTGAACAACTCTAGTCGGCAGCTTACTCTTGGTATGTGTGGCCATGCGTGGCTCTCAGATGGTCAGAGGTAACTGTTTTTTAGCATTTTGAAAACAAAGTGAATTTTTTATTTTTCGTGTAATTTTTTGTTTGTTTTTTTTGCTTTTAATAGTCATTATTCAATACGATCTTCAAAATATCTTTTTGATACCTTTCTGACAGGAACTCCTCCGTTGATTTTCACACAAACAAATAATAACTTTATCTGGATTACAGAAACAATTATTTTTTTACGTTTTTCCTACTTTGTTTTAGTTCTAACAACAATATAAATGTTATTAACCAAAATGTGTGTAAACAAAAGAAAATAAACCATACTTAATTGATTTTGTGGTTTAATGTTGGCTGAATTGGGTTCTGCACAAATCAAAATTTCAATTTTTTTTATTCATATCTAACACCAATTGTAACAACTTTTCCAAAAATCCCCCCCCCCCCCAAATCTAACACCAATTGTAACAATTTTTCCAAAAAATTTTCTTTCCCAACCCAAATGAGTCTGACGGGATGAATGTTATCATCGTCTGTACTATTGCTAGGAATCAACCGGCAGATCGAACATTTGAAATTTAAAACGTTGCTCGATCAAGTACAGCTGCAAAACCTACACGTCTCTTCGGAAAACATTTCCCCAACTTTACACCAGCTACACCATCACAAGCAAATCCACTTCGAAAATGTTTTGGATGCTTGCAAAAAGGAATACGTAAGGAGTCACGTTATTGGTGATCGACCTGTGAAATGCTACTTCATTTCGAAAAATACCGCACTTAAATTGACTGAATTTCTTCAATTTTTCCATTGCATAAATTTTATTAGTTTCTGGCAATTTTAAATGTTCAATAACGATACTTTTTTGAACAATGAATTGTTATTTTTTTATTTAATAAAAATCAAATCGTATTCATTTCACTTCGATCGTGCGATCATTTTGTATTGCGTTCAATGCAACATGTCATCGCTTGATTTTGATTACGCACCGCGTGAGGTATTTTTAAGAATAAATTCCGCGTTTTACCTAAAAATCATACAACGCGGATTTACGGGTTACTTATGGACCTGCCTGTATATCGTGGAAAAAGTGCATATACTCATTACTTCAGCAAAATGTTACCCAGAGAAAGATTTTTGTTATTTTTCAAATTTCTACGTTTTGAAGAAAACATAAATGTTGTGACCTCTGGAAGCAAAATTTCTAAAGTTGAAAAATTCGTGAAAAATATACAAGACAAATGGAAAACTTCATATATTCTAGCGGAAGATATCTCTATTGATGAGTGCTTGGTGTCATGGAAACGGAGCAATATATTGTTCCTAAAAGAAGTCTCTTTGAAATTCAGTTTTTCGTATTATGTGAAAGTTTCGCATACATTTACACCGTCTGCAGATATACTGGAAAAGATACAGAATCTCGTCAATCTTTCTCTGTCAATTGTGTCATGACCTATTGCACCAGAAATTAGATTATGGCTGGGTAGGTTGGTACACCAACATATGTACATGTTAGGTAGATATTGTCGACACAATGCGACAGCAGATACTTCAGATATGAAAACAACTTCACTAAAAAAGGACTGGTGTAATGCAAGATATAATAAAAAAAATGGTATTGAAATATACGGATTTATTTACTTATGGACCTCCCTGTATATCGTTTCAGTATGTTTATCCATTTTTTTTGTTTTCAGAAAATATTTTAAACAAATTGTCATATGTTAATAAATAAACGTAAAACGTATTTTATTTATTTTCCTTTGTACAAAAAAAAATATAAAAAACTATTACAAGAAGAAAAAATATTAAATCCTGATTTGATTCAAATGATTTAAATGTTCTTAACCTCGCTTGAGAATGTGGTATACCACGAAACGTGAAAGCAGTGTTTTTATTTACAATTTCTTAGCAATAAGGCCACTCAGAAATATTAAACGATCGAAGAAACAATATTATCATTATAAAAATGCGTTTTTAGAAGTTGGGAATATATTTGCATTTGTTAAATTACTGACGCTACAATAATGTTGTAAATACGTAAAAAATGTACTGTCGAAAAACGTGTGTTCACAAAAAAACTTCTAAATTAAATTAATAAAATAGTAGTAGGCTATGATTTTAATATAAAGTTGGCTGCATTGAAAAAACATCGTTATCAACTGTCAAAATTTTAATTTAAAAATATAATTCAAACTTTTCAGTCCACATAAGATCACAGACCTCTCCGAACGAAAATAAACGTAAACATAATTTTGGAAATGTTATTCAAGTAAATTATTATTTAAGTGTGTGTACCTGAGTATTGGTAACATTTTTTTACAAGTAAACATATTTGAAAGACATCTAGACAATTTTAAAGGTCACCATTCAAATTACAGCAATATTTTTCGGTTTGGAATAATGTAAATTTACCATCTAGAATAGAAGATATGTTATATATAATCAGTACATGAAATTTTATTCAATACTTTGACAATATCCCTTACACATACATATTTATTGCCCTTATATTTATTAATCAAATTTCCAACGAGCTTCCACAATGTAAATATATATATTTTTTTTAAATATACGTGATATAGAATACGATGTTAGATATGTAAGTACTTACACATAAATACAATATCAGGATACCACGCAACGAAGCACAAAATTGGAAAACGTAAGGGAAAAGAATTCACCTAGCTATTTTTCTTTTAGTGCAAAAACCGTACCGTTTTTACCATTAATATATGTGTATTATCTTTATTTAATCATTCTTTAAAATATTTATAGCTTTTGCGACCTGTTGTTCATCAGTTACGTACAGTAAACCATCTTTTTCTCCTAAATTAACGCCCTTTTCTTCCTCACCCGAAACGGTACTATCAGCTTTAGTTTTCTTGAAAGAACCGTGATATTCAATAGCTTCCGTATTCTCCAGGATGAATTTCAAATTATCAACATTAATTCCCCCGCCGGGCATTATGATTATACGATTACCGACCTGCTCCATCAACTTTTTAATCAATTTCACGCCCAGCTGTGCGTTCTTTTGTTGTCCGCTGGTCAAAATGCGCGTAAAGCCCAGATCAATAATCACTTCTATTTCGATAGTCGGTCGTCTGCAGAAATCAAACGCTCTGTGAAAGGTGACGGGTATAGGAAAACACGTTTTGGTAATTTCTCTCGACTTTTTCATGTCGACGTCTCCGTTTTCCAATAGCGCCCCGAACACGAAGCCGTCGGCTCCGTATTTGCGTAAAATTTTCGCATCCTCCTTCATAATTTCGATCTCTTCGGCTGTATAAATGAAATTGCCGCTCCGGCATCGTAACAGGCAGAAAATGGGAATTTTATTCGTGTTCGCATTTTGTACTTGTATAAATAATCCAGGAGTCGGTGTTAGACCGCCCTCTGTTAACGAACTGCACAACTCTAACCTGTGGGCCCCGCCGGCAATGGCCGCCATCGCCGACTCGAAGCTATCTACACATACTTCCAGTGTGTACGGCATTCTAACCTCAAAACTATTCAAACAGTAAAAATACCTCAGAATTATATAATTATTAATTAACAAGTTAAACACTCACTTTGATAGCCGTAGTAATTAATCAACACACAATACTAATAAATATGAACGATTATCAAACGATTTTTAATACTTTTATTTCAGTTGTTTACACTCGCGACTGACATTCTGAAGCCACCGCCAGTAAACTTGATTTCGGAAGACTGTTTCGATTGGTTCGAGAGCTTGCTGGAACTTCGTTTCAGTGCCGCCAGGCGTCTATTTTGTACTTTCTTTTCTTCGGAATACTTCTTTTTCAATTCTTTTAATTCGCTACTTACTTTGTCTAAATCGGTTTTATATTCTTTCGCTTGTAATTCCGTCATATTCAGTTCTGACACTAGGCACTAAAAATTTAAAAACATTTATGTAAAGATTAGATATAATGTTATAAATACTTAAATACTTGTAGTCGCATACGCACATCTTAAGTAGTAACTTGTTATAAACTGCCAGTGCATAAAAAATTTAATATTTACAGACTTTAATAAATAACCCACATTTTATTTTGCTTCAAATACGAAAAATCTTGTTTATGGAGCGCGTCCGATAGAGGGCAGTAGCTTAAGTAACTCGTAAATTAATAATTTTGTACGTAATGAAGTAGTTTAAAAATACGAGTCACGTAGAATTGTTATTTAACCTATTTAATGGTTGTTTTTGGTGTAATAACATTAGTAGTAATTACGCATTGTAAAATATTTATATCTGCAAAGTAATATCAGTTACTTAGGCTTTCCACAAGTCAGTCGGGCTTGAAATATAGAATACACATAACTAAAACTCGTACATACGAACTTGTATAGAAACTATACCTTGTCTCACAATAAGGAGTGATTCGAATATTGCGCCAAAATAGAACACATTTTTAAGAGATTTCATTGGTTCTTGAACAGGCAAGTTTAATATGGATAAGCGAATGCCAGATATCCGCCATTTTTCATAACCTGTAATCGTTTAATTACATTTTTGCATTGTTTAACTATATTTTTCTATATTATCTAATAGAATCTGTACTTTTAAGTACAAAAATAAGGTGAGTGATCACCAAGGTTCTAGCAAACAGTTAGTATCACCACCCAGAAAGCGTGAACGACTGGAACACCTGACGCATAAAGAAAAACAAACAATTTTGAATATATATAAAATGCTAACGCTGCAAAATCCACCAATAGGAACGACAGCAATTGTAACGAACATCTCTGAAACGCTAAATGAGTTGTAGGTATTACTTCTATAACAATATATTATAAGGGCTACATTGTAGAGTTGGCCAAATCAACTGTATATCGAGTTATCCAAGAATATAAACAGACAGGTGAAGTTAGTCCTCCTTAAGAACGAGTAGGCAGGCATTCAAGGCTTCTAGAAATTGATGAATCTGTCAAAAGTTCTGTACGGCAGATGGTGTATGGTATATTTTTTTAAAAACGAACTTCCAACATTTAATAAAATATTGGGAGAAATAACCAGAGATGAGTCCATGCCGAAAATGAGTCGGGCGACTCTACACAGATTCTTGAAACTTGAAATTTTACTATTTTACCAGATCTAACCATGTTTAAATTGGAGTCTGTAAAAAACATTACAACTTGGGTTCGCTATATACGAAATTTCCCAACAACTGCTGTTACTACTGAAGATGTGTGCATTGCATATGAGTTCGTTTGCAAAAATACTGTATTTTTACTTCAACATTTAACCAAATAGGTCATATAAAAAAATTGTAATGCGTTAGGAATTTCAAATCAATTATGTATTAGGTTGGCAACTAAGTACTTTCGGTTTTTACAGATAGAGAGCGCTGCTTTATTTTTTGTATAACGTATGTTAGTGCTGTACCTTACCGTTTGTCGCGTGATACTAGTCACATTGACGTAACTTCAGAAACAAGTAGTGCGTGATAAAGCTATTAGTTGTGGGTTAATTTTAAATGGAGTGCAGAAACGAACATTTTCGACATATTTTACTATGTTATTTCTGTCAAGGAAAGAAAGCTGCTGCGGCTCACAAAAAGATATGTGAAGTTTATGGTGCTAATTGCTTAACAGAGCGCACGTGTCAGAATTGGTATAAAAAATTCTGTTCTGGAGATTTTTCCCTCAAAAATGAGCAACGTTCTGGTCGGCCTACTGAAGTTGATGATGACCAAATCAAAATCATAATTGAAGAGGATCGTCATATAACTATTCGAGAGGTTGCGGAGAGGCTACATGTATCGCACACAACAATTGAAAAACATCTAAAATGTCTTGGGCTAGATAAGAAGCTTGATATTTGGGTACCCCACGAATTGAAAGAAATTCATTTAACACAAAGAATCAACTTTTGCGATATGCACCTTAGACGAAATGAAACCGATCCTTTCTTAAAAAGAATCATCACTGGTGATGAAAAATGTGTGCTGTACAGTAACATAGTTCGAAAACGATCATGGAGCAAACACGATAAACCAGCTCAAACCACATCGAAAGCTGAATTGCATCCAAAAAAGATCATGCTGTCAGTTTGGTGGGATTACAAAGGTGTTGTGTTTTTTGAGCTGCTTCCAAGGAACCAAACGATCAATTCTGATGTTTACTGTCAACAATTAATAAAACTGGATGAAACAATCAAAGAAAAATGGCCAGAATTGTCAAATCGGAAAGGTGTAGTTTTCCACCAAGATAATGCAAGGCCTCACACATCTTTGGCAACTCGTGGGAAACTATTGGAGCTTGGCTGGGAAGTGATGCCACATCCCCCATACAGCCCTGATCTAGCACCATCTGATTACCATTTATTTCGAAGTTTGCAGAATTCTTTGAATGGTAAAACTTTCACAAATGACGATGACCTTCACTCGCACCTGGTTCAGTTTTTTGCTGATAAGGACCAGAAATTTTTTGAGCGCGGAATCATGCAACTGAAAGAAAGATGGCAAAAGGTCATTGAGCAAAATGGAAAATATATAATTTATTAAAAACTATTCTTTGTTTAAAAAAAAGTGTTTTATTTTATACTACAAAACCGAAAGTACTTAGTTGCCAACCCAATAGTTACATCTCTCTGGGCTTTATTAGAAAATATCGACTTGTTAGATGAAAAACACTAACCTTCATTTTAGTTGTGTTAACTGTAAGAGCTCGCTGGGTTTTCTGAAGTTGCTCTTGTAACTCGGGTCCTGGTTGTCTTGCGACAATTTGCCTTAAATTTAAATACAACCTTTCGGCTTCCTTCAATTGCCTCTCTCTTTCTATGGCTTCATAAGACTGTCGAAGAAGGCGTCTAAAAATGGTATCCAATTTAGTCGCTAGCATAGACAATTACTTAATGCTTAATAAACTACATTGTCGTATTGAAAATTAGCATTTTCTGCATCGGACCAGGACTCGAACCTGTATCTAAGGCTTTCTAGACGGCTGTTCTAACCAATTAAGCTACCGAGTAATATAATTTCGAAGTCTTAATACACGGCAAATTACACATTATAGTAAAAGCGAAAACGCATACTATTACACAACTGTGTATTTTAGCTTTCGACGGTACAGGTCGTGTATGGAATTTATTTCGTGTGGATTTGGCGGTGGTTTCCAGGTGTACGTTGTTCTGCTTTCATGTAAAACTATGAGGAATTGATAAAAGCTTTATTGAAATTAAGCTCCTAATCAGTCATGTAATTTTTTTCTAACTAAAACAGTAACCATGTACACTCAACAAAAACAACCAGCAGAAAACACTATGGGTTGAATATAAGCGTACTTACTTTTGCAAGAGTTGCATTTTCTGCAATAGCTCAAACAGTTCCGGATCGGTTCCCTCCAACTTCCTCCATCTATGTATGTTCATCGGATTTTGGAGTTCTTCTTCCAATGCTTTACATTTCAATCGTTCTCTTGTCAAATCTCGTTCCAAGTGGAACACTTCTTGTCTCAAATCCGTCATATTCGATATGGTTTTGGTCAGTAGATTCTTCTCCTGTCTCAGTCGTTTAATCTCAACTTTCAGTAATCTGATGTCTTCCAATCTTTGCTCATACTGGGCCTCACCTACAAATACAACACGTTTCAAATCCTGCTATGAAATCGATAGATTTTCATTACCTCTGTGTAGAGTGGTTTGCAAAATTTTAATCTTTTCGTATAGCAAAGATAGTTCGTCGTTCCTCCTGACCAACTGCGATCCGAGGATGTCTCGTTCGTTCATCAGCTGTTCCAGATCTTTCGTTTGTTGCCTTATAAGTCTATCGCCGTTCTAAACTCAAAAAGGGCAAAATTTAGATCCGGAAAATTAAAAGACGACATACGTTACAAGTATGACTTTATGCAATCGCTTTTCTTCAGCTTTCAACTCGTTCAATTCCGTCTTGAGATTTCGTATTGTCTCCAAGCCATTGTCGACTTCGACTCTTTAAATTGCACCACTTCGTTTAAGGAAAATGACGAACCTATCACATTCATACATTACCTGAGATTTTCTTTCTCTTTCGTCACTTTGCGCAGTATAATTTCTTCTTTGATCAGCTGTTGCTCTTTCATCGCTATGTCTTCTTTGAGCTGTTCAGTTTGATGACTGGTGACTTTTAATTTCGTTTTCAGTTCGCTGCATTCGGCGTTGGATTCCTGTAGGGATTTGAGTAGGGCGTTTCTTTCGGCCCTAACTGCGTCGAAAAGATTTAACTGCATTCGCAGCTTATTCTCTTGTTCAGCCAAACATTTTTTCAAATCGTATATTTCGGCCTACAATCATATTAAATACTAAATTAAATGTTTAAGGAATTAATCGTAAAATCAGAATTGCGAAATAAAATATGGGAATTAAGGAACTAGTCTATTGTCGAAGAGACCAACTGAGACGGGTTTAGACTATCCAAATACGAGGTTATTGTTCAAATTGTTCTTTCCACGTGATATATCGTACCGAGGCAACACATCAAGGTAACGAAGAGAAACTGTAATTTCATCTTTCTAATAGAAGAAAATACAGTAGTGAATCAATGAAATGAATAGTTATGCTAACATAAGAACACAAGTAGTAAAACATTGAAGGAAGGCTTAGTTGTTGAAATAGAAGAGAAGCTATCCAAACGAAAATATAGTGGACAAACTGACTTCATGAATTAAATAGCTATGCTGTTACTGTACACAAGAAGACAAGTCCTAAAACATTAGAGGAAGCCTCAGTAATTGAAATAGAGAAGAAACTATCGAAACGAAGAAAATACAGTGGGAAAACTGATTCCATGAATTAAATAGCTATTACTGTACATAAGAAGACAAACCCTAAAATATGGAGGAAGCCTTAGTAGTTGAAAAACAACTATACTTCCATCTTCCATTTAGATTCATATCTTTTCGAAATTAGTTTTTAATTTGCTCACTTCATTTGCTTCGTTCTGTACGAAAGATGAAAGTACAGTTTCCTTTCGTCAGTATATACACCATTCATATATTTTACGAATATATTGACTAGGAAAAAGTAGCTGTAGCCTTTAGAACAACTACCACTCGATTGTGTGTGTGTGTGCTAAAGGTTTATTTGTTGATAAAATGAGAGAAATGAAGGTGGAAGGCTTTCCATTAAGTTCCTGACAAAAGAAGTACGCGGACCAAAAACTCATGAAACAAATGATCACTGTGTATTGGAAGATGTACCATTTATTTGTTAGACTTCCTTTTATTGAAAAACTGAAAAAAAAGTATCTTGAAAAAAGACACTTTGCATCTGATGGTTTCAAAAATACGATTAAATAATATTTTTCACAGTTACTGAAGAATATTACTTCTGGAGAGACGATTGGGCAAAAATATATTGACGTGGCATACATGGACAAAGGAGCATTAATGTAATGCTTGTTTTTTTTTCAATTTATTAAGGATTTAAAATTAATAAAGTTATTTGGGGAAAAATTATTTACCCAACGTGCTTCTGTAATTAAAAATGTAACTAAATCTAAAAATTGCTTTACAAAAAAAAATTTCTATAACCTTTTTCAGTTTGGTATCGTCCATGAAATCCTCGATTTTCTTGGTCAAATTCAACTGCTCTTCCAATAATCTATCTCTTTCTTTTTCCAAATATCCTATTTGTTTCATTTTCTTGTTACTTTCGATCACATGATTATCTATTTCGGACACCAATTTTCGTCGAGCTTGTTCCTGAATTTTGATCAATTTTACATGATCTCTAGCCACGGCTGAAAAGTTAGAAAAGTCAATTAACTTAACTTATATATATATATATATATATATATATATATATATATATATATATGAGATAGAATAATTGAGATATTGGGTTGAAATTTATTCCAGATGCAGTATACAAATCATAGATCAATTTCCATTTAACTATGGAATTTGATCTCGTTCATATGACGAGGACAACTGGCAAATTATGAAAACAGTAAAGTTAAAAAATACCATCGCAGACTACACCGTCAAGAAATACCGAGAAAGTGGCAGTTTTCTGAATAAATCACGAAGTGAGAGACCCAGAGCGACAACTTCTGCTGAAGATCGTGCAAACGTCAAACGTCGTTTGTACAAGGCAAGTTTGTACGGACGAATTGCGATGAAAAAACCGTTATTGCGCATAAAAAATAAATGCAAACGCTTAAACTAGGTTCGTGAACACCAGCATTGGACAGTTAAACAGTGAAGTAAAGTTTTGTGAACCGATGAGCCAAAGTTCGAGATTTTCGGTTCGAGAAGACGTGTTTTCGTTCGGAAATCTACAGGTGAGCGTGTGACAGAACAATGATTGTTCCTACGGTTAAACATGGCGGTGGTTATGTGTAGAATTGAGGTTGTTTTGGTGGTACGGTCGTGGGTGATTTTGTGAAGATCGAGGGCATATTAAAGAAAGAGCAGTATCGAAACATTTTAGAGAACAATGATATTCCTCCAAGATTAAGACTTTTGTGTCCGAATTTTGTATTCCAACAAGATGCATGCAATGACCAGAACCATACATCTAAACTGTGCAAAGATTATTTGCAACACTTCGAAGCAAACGGATCCACCAAAGTTATAGAGTGGCCTCCCCAAAGCCCCAATCTAAACCCCATAGAGTTATTGTGGGAGGAATTTGATCAGGAGGTCCGGAAAACAGTATCAACATCGGAGGAAGAATCTGAAAGAAGCATGGGTCTAGATAACATCAGATATCTTGATAAAACTAATTGCGAGAATACCGCGATTGTGTGCTCCCGTTATCAAAAACAGGGATTACACAGATGAATCATAAGTTTAGATATAGTCGTAATATGTAATTCTACTGCCAGATATGTAATTAGCTGTGTATATGTAAATAATAAATATGTTTTCACGTTTTCACCAGTTGTTCTAATACTATGGGTGCCCAAATACTTCTGAATGGTAGTGTATGTCCAAAATGGAGATTCCCCCGTTTCTGAGTTTGCAATTGTATATAAATAGAAACAAACGAATATTATTATTTGGTATAGCGAGAAATGTTAGTTTTAATTGCTAAAGGAGGATGTGCAATACTGAACAATATTCTCTTATGTTACCTTGCTGCCTGACGATATTTTTGTTCATTATTTCTTTCTCCCTGGTCAAATGTTCCAAAGATCTTCTATCATTGTCCGTTTGTCGTTTCATTAAATCTATTTCTCTGGTCATGTTCGCTATCATTTGTCTCAACTTTTCTCTTTCCATGTTGATGTCAGCTTTTTCCTCTTCGACTTGCTTAATTCGCGCCTCCACTATTTCTTTTGACTTGGAATACTTGGCTACGTCATTTTTCAGCCTTGCTATTTCTTCTTCTTTAAACTACAATGGAAGCAAAACTGATAGTTAAAGTTTCCAATAAATACATGTTGATCGTTCAGTTTGGGCCAAAATCTATAGTTACCCTGATTTCGTTGGCTCTCTTCATGAAGTCCTTTTTCAGTCTTTCATGGTTGTAAGTGACAGAATCCAGTTCATCTTGCATTTTGGCGAAACGGACATTAATTGTCTCGGAGTCCCTAACAGCTTTATCGGTCATGATTTTTTGTTCTTTCAAACTTGATTCCAATTTGACTACAACACGTTGACTAGTTGTTATGACATCATTCAAGTTCACTATTTCATGCTCTTTTTTGTCGATGATACTCGCCAATTCTTTAATCTCATTTTCTAATTTCTCTTTTGCCCTTTTATGCCTTTCTATTTCGCTACCTTGTTCCTAAAACAAATCTTTTAATATCGCGTTCGGAAAAAGGGAATCTAAACTTACATCTATTGTCTCTGCGAATTCGTTTATTTTTAAATCTGCCTGGGACGTCCTTCTTTCCAATTCTTCCTGATAACTCAAGGCATTGTTAAGTTTTTCAGTCAATTTAGCAACTTCCGATACCAACTTATCCCTTTCTCTTTGCAAGCCTTCTTTGTGTTTACTTAAAGCGCCTAATCTAAAACGTTTATTTGAATTAAGCTCTGTGTCTAGGACCCTGAAAACAAAGAATACTCTTCATTATCTTGGCCCATTTTATTTTTAAAATCGATTTCGGCATTCAAATTGTCGATTTGCTTCCTGAGATTATCGATAACTTCTTGGGCCCTCTGTTCTCTAGCGTGAGCGGCGTCGGCCATTTTCCACGCGCCTTGAATTTGATCTTTGAGGTCATTTATCAGTCGGACATCCGTCTTGTTGAGTTGCCTTATTACCTCCAATTGGTGTTCGTGCTCTTGTATTTTGGTTTCTAATTCTTCGCATCTTTCGGTCAATTTCGTCTCGTTCTCGTGACTTTTAAAGAAGGCTTCGAAAATTTTGGTAAATTCTTCAGCATATTGGACCAAGTCTGGGTTTTGTTCAATTTCGGTGACGGTCTATAATTATAGTTTTTTTTTAAGTACAATTTTTAGATGGTTACGCGTATATTATTGTTAATAAAAGGTGTTGCAATTAAAAAAAAAGTTGAGGGGACACCCGGGTTTGAACCGGGGACCTCTCGATCTGCAGTCGAATGCTCTACCACTGAGCTATATCCCCAACTACACATTATTTATTGTAAGTACTATATATATGAAAATCTAACAAAATGAGAAAAATTTATAAATATATAAAACAGAAATTACATACAAGTATATATAAAAAATGATACCCTATCAACATACAAACACTTTATTATGTTAAATATAAAATGTACGTTTCCCATATTTTTATTATTTGTTATTATTATAAGTATTAATTTTCTTAAACAGATTTAACTAATTTCAAAGTGAAATCTGTTTTTGCAATTTCACAGGGAACATTACATATATACCCGGTGAATATATATATATATATATATATATATATATATATATATATATATATATACAAGGTCTAGTAAAAAGAAATCCATTATTTTTCAAATAGATGGCTTTAGTAATCTGTATCTCGCGTTGTATAAGTGCGATCGCGTTCCGCTAGATGCCGTTCGAAAGATAAAATTTCGTACTAAACGAACTTCTCAGACAGTTTTGTGATTACTTGACTTACTATTGTTTGAGCGCGCGTCAAAGATGGACACCAGCAAAGTTAAAATACGCCATATTTTACAGTTTTTCTTCGATAAAGGCGAAAACGCAAGCCAGGCGGCTAAAAATGTGAATAGTGTTTATGGTCCTGATATTGTAACAGTCAATCATGCGCAATTTTGGTTTCGTCGATTCTGTTCCGGTAATCTTGATGTCAAAGATGCATCACGCTCTGGAAGGCCAATTGTCGAAAATATCGATAAAATAATGGAAATCGTCGAGTCCGACCGTCATGTAAGCACTGTTTCGATTGCCCAGGAGCTAAACATTGCACAAAAAACCATTTGGAACCATTTAAATAAGGTTGGATACAAAAAGAAGCTTGATGTATGGGTGCCACACGAGTTAACGCAAAAGAATCTCATGGACCGAATTTACATCTGCGAATCGCTGCTGAATCGCAACAAAATCGATCCGTTTCTGAAGCGGATAGTTACTGGTGATGAAAAGTGGATCACTTACGACAACGTCAAGCGAAAACGGTCGTGGTCGAATCGTAGTAAGTCGGCGCAAACGGTGGCCAAGCCAGGCTTGACGGTCAGGAAGGTTTTGCTGTGTGTTTGGTGGGATTGGCAAGGAATTATCTACTATGAGCTGCTTCCTTACGGCCAAACTCTTAATTCGGACCTGTACTGTCAACAATTGGACCGTCTGAAGGAAGCAATCGCCCAGAAGCGGCCAGCTTTGGCCAATAGGAGAGGAATTGTGTTCCATTAGGACAACGCCAGGCCACACACATCGATAGTGATTCACCAGAAGCTCCGGGAGTTTGGTTTTGGCATCCACCTTATAGTCCGGACCTAGCACCAAGTGATTACTACCTGTTCCTGTCTATGGCGAATGATTTTGCTGGTGAAAAATTCGTCTCAAGAGAAGCTTGTGAAAATCGACTGTCCCAGTTTTTTGCCAATAGGGACGAGGGTTTCTATGAGAGAGGCATTATGAAATTACCTTCAAAATGGCAACAAGTTATCGAACAAAACGGTGCATATTTGACCTAAGTCGGATCATTCTAACTATGCTAAATAAAACCTTCAATTTAATGCAAAAATAATGGATTTCTTTTTACTAGACCTTATATATATATATATATATATATATATATATATATATATATATATGTAAATCAATAATAACATTTTTATTCTCATAAGAAGAGCTATTTATTTTTAACTAAATATATTTTTCAATATACTAAGAAATATAAAAGGAAATTTATTAATGGAATAATTTTTATTGAAATCATTTCTTCAAATATTTTACAAAATTAAATACGAAACCAAAAATTCTAAAATTTGAATTAATGAATAAAAAAAATGTTTTTTGAATTTTAAATAAATTAACATAAAATAGAATGGTTGATGTACCACCATTGTAATATACACTGATTCTTCATTAAATATTGACGCACATATTCCTGTCTCTAACTACAAAAAACAACCTTTACCTTAGTATATGATCGTTCCAAAATTGCGAATGCATGTTGAGGATTCTGTGGATCTAGTTCTTCCTCTACATTATTGGGATTTTTATTTTCTTCGTCGAAATCACTTTCATCCATGTTTTTTTAATTTGCGTGTCGAAAAAAATAGAATTCGAATATTGAAAGTAGATCTGTATTTAAAAAAATTGTATCTGACACATGTTGTCACACAAATATTGTCAACCTCGTATACAACAAAGTCAGATAACAGCAATTTATGGTTGTCATGGTTGAATTTGATCAATATTTTATTAATTCGCACCACCTGTGATTTAAAAGGCGGAAATGTTGAGTTGTTTAATTTACGTTTTATTTTCTTTTAGTAAAGAGTTGTTAATTTTCATTTAATTTGATGTTATAGAAATATATATGGTAATTAAGTCCTTTAGGATGGGAAATTAATAAAAATTATTATTTTCTGCTATTCCATCGTTAATTAAATTCGCAGATATACTGCCTGGTGGCCTAATTGTTAAGGCAGCCGTCTAGAAAACGACAGAGGTTCGACTCCCTCTCCCGCGCAGAAATTTTTAATTAATTTCCCTGATGATGACAACTTAGTTGTGGAAAGGGGTTATATTATTCTTAATTGATTAATAAATAATAATAATAATAATAATGTATATATTTGTATAACAGATCTTTACAATCCTATTACAGGACAACTTTTAAGTCTAATTACTTCTGCTTTGACTTGCAGTGAACACACAATTTTCTAAATACATTAAATACTAATTTACATTAAATACTTATTTGTAACACCCACCATCACAAAAAGTATAGACACATTCATACACTACAAACACGGCAATTGCACTGACGTAAACTCGTTGGTAAAGGACTACAGTTTATATCCACGGCTGTTGACTTATTAAAGTTATTACATATTCGGTAGACAGGCGGTCCAATCAGTACATTCGTCCTTGGAATGGGAAGGCGACAGGTGTTCGTTATTCTAGTCACTTGCCTGGGAACCAAAAAGTTTATCTTTGCCAGAATTTCAGGTGCGACGAAGATATCGAAAAATAGCATAACTCATAAAGTGGTATTTGCACAACTATCATATCAAAAAATTCTTAAATAAGTGTTTGTTAAGTAACCATGTTGAAAATGTAAAGAAAATTAAAGTATAAATTTGTCAACAAACTTGGAAAAAATAATAAATGACATTGGTAAAGCACAAATTTATAAACATATTACTTACCATAAATAGACTGTTAAAGTGGTAATAGCATTCAATGTATTTAAGTGAATATAATTAGAACAACTATTAGTGCATTAAAAACAGTGCTAAGAAAATAAGCTTTAAAAAATAGAGATATGATGGACATATAAACCGTATATGCCTAAAAAAAGTTATGTTCGTTGATGTAAAATGGAGTGGAAATTATTTAAAAACGACCCATTTTGGAGAAGTTCACAAATGGGATGAAAAGAAAACTTTTTGATGAACAAAGCTGAGTGAATAACTATGTTTTCGTTAGAATACATTTCTTGTTAACATATTGTTGTTTGATAAAGGTTTTAAAAATTTTATTCATTTTAAAGTTTTTTAGAATTTCGCGTTTTCAAGATTTCTAAATACCTATATTCATTTCAGTTCAAATATAGTTTTCTATTAACATAATTCAATTGTATAAATGCCTGTGATGGGGGCAATTTAAATATAACTAAATAGGAATTCAAATTTAGATAAGAGATAAGTCAATAATTATCAATTTTTCATGTATAATGATGTAAGAATAGTATATACAAGCAAGTACTACATATTTTTTTTTATTTACACAACTTTTAATGGGTGCCCCAAAAGTAACGCAAGATTTGAATTTGTCACCATTCGTGCAAACCCTAAAAAAAACAATTCGACAACTGACATTTTAGGGTTTGTAAAAATGGAGCGTTAGAACAACGGGTCTTCATTATTGAACAATATTTCAAAAATAATAGAAGCTTAGCGGCCGCAGTTCGAAAATTTCATACAAAATATGGTCGGAATAGTGTTTTAACTTCGTCAACTGTGAAGAGATTAATTGGAAAATTCAGGAAGACTGGATCCTTTTGGAGACGACAAACACACTGGTCGTCCAAAAACAAGCCGTTCAAATGTCAATATCGAAGCAGTGCGTGAGAGTGTCAGTGACAATCCAGGAATCTTAATTCGGCGCCGTGAATAAGAATTGCAAATTTCAAGAAGCTCTCTACAGCGTATACTCACTAAAGATCTGTGTCTCAATGCTTACAAAATTCAATTATCACAACTGAAGCCTAATGACCATACACGGCGGAGAGAGTTCGTTGAATGGATTATTGAACATCAACAATTGATGCTGATTTTTCGAGCAAAATCATCCTAAGGGATGAAGCACATTTTCACCTTGATGGCTTTGTTAATCGCCAAAATTGCCACTTTTGGGGTTTCGGGAACCCACATGTGATTGTTGAAAAACAAATGCATTCACAACGTGTCACTGTTTGGTGTGGATTTTGGGCTGGAGGCATAATTGGACCATACCTTTTTGAAAATGAGGCTGGTCAAACAGTGACTGTTACTGGCGCTCGATATCGCGACATGATAACACAGTTCTTTCTGCCAAAATTGAATGATATTGATGTGGCCAATATGTGGTTTCAACAAGACGGTGCCACATGCCATACAGCTCGTGAAACAATTCAATTATTGCATGAGATATTTCTAGGTCGTGTATTCTCTCGTTTCGGTGATCAGAATTGGCCTCATAGTTAGTGTGATTTAACACCATTAGATTTCTTTTTATGGGGTTATTTGAAATCACAGGTCTATGTCAACAAGCCTACAACCACCCGTGCATTAAAGGAGGAGATTCAACGCTGCATCAACGAAATTCAGCCACATTTATGCATAATGGTCATGGAAAATTTCGACAAACGAATGCGTATGTGCATGCAAAGTCGTGGAGGACATTTGCCCGATGTGATATTCCATAAATAACTCTATTCTATTTACTTTATGATTCAATAAAAAAATAACATTTAAAAGACTAAAAACTGTGTTTTCTATTTAATTCAAATCTTGCGTTAATTTTGGGACACCTTTTATAAACTTAAAAACATAAACATTTTAAAACATCACTAACAATTTTTAGATTACAATCAAACCATCAAAGTATGTAAAAAGTACGATAATTTTTGTGATAACAGTTTTCATACTATTATTAGAGATCTTTAAGAGTTTTTTAAAGTTGTTAAATGGAAGTAAGTATGCTTTATCATAGCTGAATGTTTATGTTTGATAATATTCAATATTCACGGAGTGATCGAACATTTTTATGATCGACCGTATATCTACTCTGGAATCCCCTAGTATCGCTTCGACATTATTTATTTGTTTTGTTTCTTCCAAGGAATTGTACAAGGTTTTCCAATAAGAGTGATATGATTTCTTAAAAAAAGAGACACACTTATTGTTAAGAAGTTTTTTATTTAATGTGAAGTACAGTCGATACAATTAAGTTCTAAATAAAACGTCATTCAAATGGCCTACACGACTTCTTCTGCAGGAACGAATTCGATGAACGCAATTTTCGAGCACTTTTTCCACTAAATCTAGTCGTATGTCATGAATGGCACGTTCAATATTGACTTGTAAAGCTTGAAGAGAGTCTGGTTTATTTCGATAGATCAATGACTTCAAATAACCCCACAAGAAATAATCTAATGGTGTTAAATCACAACTTCTTGGAGGCCATTCAATATCACAATTTCTTGAAATAATCGAATCCCCAAATTTTTCTCGCAATAATTCTATTGTTGCATTTACTGTGTGGCACGTAGCCCCGTTATGTTGGAACCAAATGTTATCAAGATCAACTTCTTCCAATGTCGGCCATAAAAAGTTGGTTATCATCAATCTATACCGCTCTCTAATGACAGTAACGGTGTTACCAGCTTCATTTTGAAAGAAGTACGGACCGATGATTCTACCATACCAAAAACCACACCAAACTGTCAATTTAGGTGAATGTAATGTTTTTTCATAAATAATTTGTGGATTTTCTTCGCACCAGAAGTTTTGTTTATTTACCACACCATCCAGATGAAAGTGAGCCTCATCAGAGAAGATGATTTTCTTAAAAAAATCGTTATCGTTTTCAAGTTGTTCCAAGGCAAAATCAGCAAATTCACGACGTTTACGGTGGTCGAATGGCTTCAGTTCTTGAGTGAGAACAATTTTATAGGGATGCAAACCCAAATCCTTTCTCAAAATCCGCCAGGTTGTGGTTTGGGACAGTCGCAATTGTTGAGAACGTCTTGGAATCGACAAATTACGGTCTTCAGTAACACTTGCCTGAACGGCAGCAATATTTGCATTACTTCGAGCGGTTCTTTGTCCTATTGGCACTTGAAAATTATGTAAAGAAAATGTAACCTCAAAATTTTTAACAATTCGGCGAATAGCGAGCACACTTGGACGATTAGTACGACCATAAAATAGCAAAAGCGCACGAAAAGTTGCAATTGAAGAACGATTATTTTGATAATAAAACTGAACAATTTGTAAACGTTGTTCTTGCGTATATCTCTCCAAGATGAACTTGTAAACACTACTGAATACAATGAAAAACAAATGACAGATCATGACATATTACAGATGGCCGAAATGTCACTTCAAAATCATATCATCCCTATTGGAAAACCTTATATATTAACACTAATATTTTGCTGACTGTTTGAAATTTTAATATTACGATATTTGTTATTAAAATTTATTTAAAATCACTTTTAATTCTTTTTTTTCGGTTGATATTTTTCAGTTTTACAATTTGTTGTTTCTCCTTTTCTATTTTTTTAAACCATAATAATCGTTATATTCGTATATAACTGTTTTAAAGTCTTTAATTTCTATTTCTGTACAATTATTTTTCCTACGTCACAAATGAAATGTATTGTCATTTGTTTAAAAGTAATTCTTATATAAATTCTTTTCGATCTGTTGAAACAATTACATATTAATCGTTCGTTATTATATAAAGAGAATCTAAATATGCACTTGGCATACATTTAAAAAAGAGCCCGTTCATGCAATACCTCCAGCAGTTGAATACAAATGAAGATTGGGAATTTCAAATTAATTTATTACGGAATTGTCTACTAGTATTGCAAAGAGAAATCCGAGTATAAATAGATGGCCTGAGTGTCCATACAAATTATATTAAGATATTCATTCAAACAATCAACATGTACAAACTTGTAAGTATCAATATATATACATACATACACTACCTGTCATATTTATTTGCTAATACAATAGTGTAAAATAAACATAAAATAGTTACATTTTTCTTATATAAAAACTTTCTCATTAATTATTATTAAATTTTGCTCTCATCAATGTGCCCACCTTTATTTTTGATAATTGCGGCAACCGCGCCATCCTTTCAATTAATTTTTGCAGTGTACCTTCTGTAATTTGTGCCCAGGCTTCTTAAAGTTGTTCCCACAGTACAGTGGTGGATGATAGAGCACGTTCTCGAACCTTCCGGTCCAATTCTTCCCAGAGAAGCTCTATTGGGTTCAGATCAGGACTTTGAGCTGGCCATACCATTATAGAGATTTGCCCTTGCTCTTCTGGTTGACGCAAGTAATCGCCACACAATCTAGAAGTGTGTTTCGGATCGTTGTCCTGTTGAAATAAAAAGTTTTCGCCAAGGATTCTTAGTCCTGAAGGAACAACGTTATTTTCTAAGATTTCCTTGTAGCCTTCTTTTCTTAGGATTCCCTCAATTTTGACGAGATCGCCTACAGATCTTCCACCAAAACACCCCCAAATCATTACTGAATCTCCTCCATGTTTTACGGTAGGCGCAATACATTCTGGCAGTACTCTTTCTCCTGCAGATCTTCTTACGAATATTCGCCTTTTACTACCGAAAAGTTCAAACTTCGTTTCTTCTGTCCACAACACATTATTCCACTGGTCGATCGTCCAATTCTTATGTTCTTTAGCCCAATTTAGTCGTTTTATCTTGTTTTGCTTTCGTAGTAGTGATTTTCGCAGAGCAATTCTTCCGTATAAACCCGCTTGTCTTAACCTTCTTTGTACCGTGGACACACTAATTGTTTTAGCACGCGCTCTATTCATTTCAGCAGCAATTTATGATGCTGTTTTTCGTCTATTACGTCTACTTATCCATATTAGATACCGGTCATCTGCAAATGTCGTCGCTTTGCGTCGTCCAGATCTTCTTTTGCTGGAAAATGTACCACTTTCTTCAAATTTTTTATCGTTATAATCAACGGTTTTGCGATTTAATCGTAATTCTTTTGCAATTTCGCGATTACTTTTACCCGTACGATGATAAGCAATTATCATAGCACGCACATCAACAGATAATTCCTTCGTCTTCGGCATTGCATTAAAATATTCACAGTAACTCTCTATTTCACTGTTTTCGCAACAAAAGATGAACGATGACTGACATAAAATTTATTTTCCTTTTTGAATAACACATCCTAATATTGTAATTAGCTAGTACAATAACACAATATTGGTAATACCTTTCGGAAATGCAGGTAAAGCTGTTAATACTGTAGGGATTAGCCTATACAATATTTATGGTATTTTTCCAATTTATGACACCTTTACGATATATCATAAACAATTTAAGATTTTCGTAGAAATTCATATGGAATTGCTTCCACTAATAATATTGTTGAGTAATTATAATACAGATTTTTCGAAAGATAATCCGTATTTCAGGAAACACATAAAATTGGGGTGGGCAAATAAATATGACCGGTAGTGTATATGCATAAAATCCACTGCAATAATCTTTTAATGTCTTTTAGAAATGTTAATTTCAATACTTTTATGGAAGTTTAAATGATTTTATTTAACCAATCGCATAATTTGTGCATTTAATTTCTTGCATTTACTGTAACTCGAAATATGTTCTGTGTTTAGATTGTTTTTACTTTCGTCATCGCTTTCGCGACCGTCAATGGAGCGCCAAACCCTGAACCCAGTGTGGCAGCCGCTTACGTTGCAGCGCCTGTTGTTCCAGGAGTTGTTGCCGCGACGAGTTCCCAAGTTATCGCCAGGAATTACAACTCTTTAGCCGCTCCGTTAGTTGCCGCCCCTCCTGTTGTCAAAGCAGCTCCAGTTGTCGCAGCACCAGCCGTAGCACCATACGTTGCATCACCATACGTTGCTTCACCGTACGTTGCCTCTCCATACGTTGCTTCTCCATACGTTGCTTCTCCATATGTTGCTTCTCCATACGTTTCTTCTCCATACGTTGCTGGGCCGGTTGCGACGTATCTGTAATAAGAACGTGATGATGGTTCGACTGCCGATGACGACGAAGTACAAATATGTGGAGTTTTGTTAAATTTCGATGCGATTTTTTTTGCATTTTAGTTAACAATAGCCACAAAATCCTGTCTTCAGTTCTGTATATGTTTGTACATATATTTAAATGTTGTACTTATATTTATGCCGTAGATAAATATAATTTCTATATACAAATACAGTAGATAAAAATGAATTCCTCGACCTATCACAGACGCGCAACCAAAATTACTTTAAATTAAATATTTTGTATAATAACAAGGAAGGGTCAAATGTGGGGAGTCGTTTAAATCCATTATTAGCAGCAATACTTATAAGTTACAAACTTCAATTTGAAACTATTGGGTTGGCAACTAAGTACTTTCGGTTTTTACTGATAGAGAGCGTTGCTTTATGTTTTGTATAACGTATGTTAGTGCTGTACTTCACCGTTTGTCGCGTGAAACTAGTCACATTGACGTAATTTCAGAAGCAAGTAGTGCGTGATTTTTATTAAAGCTATTAGTTGTTGGTTAATTTTAAATGGAGTGCAGAAACGAACATTTTCGACATATTTTACTATTTTATTTCCGTAAAGGAAAGAAAGCTTCTGCGGCTCACAAAAAAATATGTGAAGTTTATGGTGCTAATTGCTTAACAGAGTGCACGTGTCAGAATTGGTATAAAAAATTCCGTTCTGGAGATTTTTCCCTCAAAGATGAGCAACGTTCTGATCGGCCTACTGAAGTTGATGATGACCAAATCAAAATCATAATTGAAGAGGATCGTCATATAACTGTTCGAGAGGTTGCGGAGAGGCTACATGTATCGCACACAACAATTGAAAAACATCTAAAATGTCTTGGGCTAGATAAGAAGCTTGATATTTGGGTACCTCACGAATTGAAAGAAATTCATTTAACACAAAGAATCAACTTTTGCGATATGCACCTTAGACGAAATGAAACCGACCCTTTCTTAAAAAGAATCATCACTGGTGATGAAAAATGGGTCCTGTACAGTAACATAGTTCGAAAACGATCATGGAGCAAACACGATAAACCAGCTCAAACCACATCGAAAGCTGAATTGCATCCAAAAAAGATCATGCTGTCAGTTTGGTGGGATTACAAAGATGTTGTGTTTTTTGAGCTGCTTCCAAGGAACCAAACGATCAATTCTGATGTTTACTGTAAACAATTAATAAAACTGGATGAAGCAATCAAAGAAAAACGCCCAGAATTGTCAAATCGGAAAGGTGTAGTTTCAGATATCTTTGGCAACTCGTGGGAAACTATTGGAGCTTGGCTGGGAAGTGATGCCACATCCCCCATACAGCCCTGATCTAGCACCATCTGATTACCATTTATTTCGAAGTTTGCAGAATTCTTTGAATGGTAAAACTTTCATAAATGACGATGACCTTCACTCGCACCTGGTTCAGTTTTTTGCTGATAAGGACCAGAAATTTTATGAGCGCGGAATCATGCAACTGAAAGAAAGATGGCAAAAGGTCATTGAGGAAAATGGAAAATATATAATTGATTAAAAACTATTCTTTGTTTAAAAAAAGTGTTTTATTTTATACTACAAAACCGAAAGTACTTAGTTGCCAACCCAATAGTTTCTAAATTCTTCATTCGAAAAACATCTTCCCTTAATAGATTGTTTAAAACAGCCCATTCAGCAAACACGATTTCTTTTGGTATAGGTATGTAGATGATAAAGCATTTTTTTACAAGAACAATGTAATATACGCGTAATTTTTGGGATATAATAATTTTATTTTCTATGTTTTTAAATTTTCATTCAAATAGAGGTGTTACTTAATCGGTATTTCCAAATGTGGATATTTTATAATAATTCTGAAAAGGGAGGTCTTAATACTTTATGCTATTTATATTAGTTTAACTACATTTATGTGTATTTTCCATTAGCGTATTATTAATGCACTTCTATTCATACAAAGTATATATATGTATTGTCGGAATGCATTATGATATCCACTTAAAAGTAATAATCCAGCGGGGTGGAAGAAGTAATCCTTTCGTGTTTAGAGTTTGTGACAGAAATTGGTAATTTTATAGTCTGTGAATTTTGACAAGAGTTGATGGGGTGATAGAAAAGAGAGATTCAAGAGGTAGAGTTAGACCTGGATAGCAGGCCATTCTACTCAGAGGCTGTGGGAGTCGTCTGATACGAAACGTATCAGCCAATTGCCAAAAGTAATAGTGTGTATACAGTGTCTAACTATGGGGCGATTCAGTGCATGCAAATGACATTTTTAGTTTACAAAAGAAAGCATTACGAATAATAGAACAAGTTAATATAACGACACATTGTAGACCTATATTCATAAAAAATAAAATAATGACGTTGGCCTCCACATATACATACAAGCAATTGCTGCGCGCTAAACGAGAGCTACTAGCCCAGAAAAGGAAAGGAGAGGGAAGAGCAATACAACTGAGATCCAGACAACAAGTACTCTTTCCCAACCATAGGCTACGTACTACTGCTGCCCAACACAAACATTTGGATATGTTTAACAGGTTGACATTATCGTGGACTGAAAAACATATTTTGAAATTCAGAAACGACATAAAAATATTTCTTCTACAAAACGGATTCTACACAGTAACGGAGTTTCAAGAGAAGATTAAATTAATCAAATATTAAACTGTATGTTCTGCTTTGTGCACACATATGTTTACACCACAGCACATATACACGTACATACACACAGAGACCAAATCATAGACAATGACGTCACCTCCTTATTTGTATTTTAATTGATGGTAAAATAAAGCTTATTATTATTATTATTATTATAATATCAGTCCATACGAGGGTAGCCGTTTATATTTCGGGAACTGGCAACACTGTTAGTGTGTGTAGGATCTTGCTATGAGCAATAGCAAGTCCGCATTCTATAAGTTCAGAATACTGTTTTCTGTATTACCAAGTCTAAATTAAATACTCTTCATTTGATTGTTTCAAAAAACCGGAATTTTTCAGAAGTTATTGCATATTAATGACTTTTCACATACGGATATTTTCGAAGGTCCTAAAAATCACTTTAATGTCAAAATTCATCCAACTCTTTCGGCTGGATCCTAGGAGATTAGCAAACTTGGAAAACGAAGTCAAAGTATGAATTTCTGAGTGTGTGAAAGGGTTTTTTTTTATGTCGGGTGTATCCGTTACAATTTTTTTTGTACGAGGGTAGCCATTTATATTTCGGGAACTGGTAACACTGTCAGTGTTGCCTCGGATTTGATGATTGCATCGTGAAGTTTGTCATTTCTGACAATATATCTACCGATCAAAAACAATTTTCGGGCTGAAAATATGTCAGCCCGAATAGTTGAAATATCTACCGATGCCCCCAGATGCTGAAGTTGTGAAACCTGCTCTGTTCTTTTGTTTTCATACTATATTCTGTTTTAAAAAGAGGGACAATTTTCTGAACAGATCTCAAGCCCAAATTACAACACACAAAATCCTCGAAATCAATTTTAGGAGGTAAAATTAAACAGAATTACATATTGACTAGACCAATACGTGAAAGTAAAGTACAATGGAAAAGTAAACAAATTTTTAGTAATGTTATATAATCCGTGCATTAAAATTCTTGTCTTTGTTTGTGCAGATAAGACATTTTTTTTGGAAAAGACAATGTAATTTTCTTTACTTGTTTAAAAATTTCTAATAGCACGTCATAGATAAGTTAGGTACACATAATAATACATAATGTTAATTAATAATGATAATTAAAAGCAATGACATTTCAAGGACTGTTTCTATATTTCATCTGATATTTAGTTTTTAGATAAGATCTACAATATTTCTTGACGAACTTTAAACAACTACTTGTTTAATCTTGAGGCATTTCATCGTTAAGTTAAATAATTATAATTATTTTTAAATTCACATCTGGAGAATCGAAGTTGATCAAACAAATTACTTTATGTTTCATTTTATTGTATCTAATATTTGCAATACATAAAAGGAATGAATACAGTAGGTAATGTGGTAGTTTATCTGCTTCTAGGCTGGAACCGCGCCACCGATATAACTGCCGACGTTTCGTACCCACTCATATGGGACACCTTCAGGGCTCAATTACTGCTACTGTTTGTTGAAACTGTTTCAGTTGAGCCCTGAAGATGTCCCATATGAGTGGGTACGAAATGTCGGTAATTATATCAGTGACGCAGTTCCAGCCCGAATTATAATACATATGGGTCGCATGAATGATTTGAAACTGTCCTATAACATGCACACGGAAAAGGCGAGCAGACAACTTTCCACGCTGAAAATTTATCACCCCGGAAAGTTAAAATGTCACATACTGTATATGTATTATTAATTGTGCGTCATATTTCCAAATGTTATTAAACTAATGTCAAAGTTGAAAATATAATCACTGAAGGTTGATATACTGTGCCTTCAGAAATGATTGAACGTGCCACTTCATTGAATCAGGGTATATAGTTACCGATTGCCCCGTGATATTATTGAACTATTCCGGTCAGAACTATGCCTAACTTCACTGTATTTGTATCCGTCACTTGCACACCTGTTTAGTATTTATAGTTTCTCCGTTTTTAACAAATTATTCAACAACAGTTCTTGTAAGAACTCCCAATTGTTTTATTTTACGTTTGAATGATCAATTGACCAACATGCCTTTCTCATTAGAAGAAAATAAGTTTATTTTGAAAGCATATTATCGAAGTGGAAACCAGGATGAAAATCAAATTTGGAAGTATTCACTTCGGTCTTGTGCAGATCAGTTTGAGGAAGAATTTCCACGACATGAAGCTGTTAATTTCGAAATATTTTCGCAACATGTTCGAAGAATTGTAAAGCGTTTTGATCAAAGTGGCAACGTTTCTACGGGAAAATCATCAGGACGGCCGACTCTCCTGACTGAAGTAGTTTTGGAAGATATTCGAGAACGAATGGATGTTAGTCCGAAAAAATCAGTGTCACAACTTTCAGCACAGACAGGTTAGTTTGATCAAATTTTTGTTTATCAAATAAATATGTATCGGTTGGGACATGTCATACTGCATTGAAGAAGAAACTACATTTACACCCATACAAAGTATCTGTTGTGCAGGAACTATATCCATTAGATTTTAATCGAAGAATTGAGTACTGCACATGGTTTAATGAAGTTTTAAATAATGACGATATATTAGACAAAACATTTTTCTCTGATGAGGCATAGGTTCACCTTTCAGGATACATAAATTCACAGAATTATAGGACATGGTCAACTGAGAATCCACATAACTTTAAGGAGACAAGTTTGCACCCCATAAAAATATGAATTTGGGTTGCTATGTCAAGACGTAGATTAATTGGTCCAATATTTTTTAATTATACTATAAACGGTAAACGTTATAGAGAAAATATTTTACAACTATTTATTAATGAACTAGACGATGAGGAATTGCATTATGGTTCTTTCAACAAGATTCTGCTGCTGGACACTGTGCAGGTGCTACGATAACGTTTTTAAGGGAATTTTATGATAATCGTTTAATAACATTTCCTCCTCGTTCACCTGATTTGACTCCCTTGGATTATTTCTTATTTGGACGTGTAAAAAACAGAATCCATACAAACAGACTGTGTGTTATATATCAACCTTCAGTGATTAAGTTAATCAACCACAGGCTCCATCAAAATTATCTTCAAAATAAATGCAGTTTTAGTTAACGCATAAACGAAATATCTTTTCATTTTTGATCGCCGATATCTTTAGTAAGATTTAATCAATGTTGCAGCAGTACCCTTATAAATCAGGTGACATTGACAAACAATAAAAACTCGTTTTCGATGCGTAAACATCAATGAATATTGAAAATTTACTATCGCTAAATAAAAGCACTACGGACTACGTTACGGAAACATATTTATGACGCAGAAGATAAATGACGTCTCTCTCCCTTATAGTCGATATATCTACGGTGAAGTGGATCATATCTAATACATCTTCTTGCTTTATTACGTTGACAGAGAACGAGAATTCGTTATAAATAGTGTTTGAAAGGAAAAAAAGAGTTTATTATGAACCTGTAAACTGGAAATGATGCGAGTATGACGTTGAAAATGGAGTTACTCGTAGTCATGTGCGCATAATGACGTTGTACCATCGATTCTTGATTACATTACGTCAATGTAACTGTATTGACCACAAAATTTGTTTTGATATGACGTCATCTCGCCAGACACTTCAAATATTGTCACAGGGCTTTTGTTGGTTATTATCTAAACATTTCTTTAGATTGGTTTTTTAATAAGTAACAATATTTTATATATTTTGTTAATTCTCGGATAGTAAAATTCTTAGTCATTTATTTTCTAAAAAAAATTAATTTTCTCAGATTATTCTTTAGGAAAACTTGTCAATTGACTAGAAACTTAATCTCAAGCTTACATAGGAATCTTGGATACGTAATAAAATTTGTAAATTATGGGTTTAACAAAGCAATTTCATAAATACATAGTTGGCAGTATACGAAGGCATATTTATCGGCTACAAAACATAAAGCGACTTTGTAAAACCAGTTACTAAAAAATAAAATTTAGAAGTTCACGTGTGAGGTTGTGTTTAACTTATGCGATGTACAGAGATTTGAAAAGATTTATTTATTGACAGAATGATAGAATTTAATAAGTAACAATATTTTATATATTTTGTTAATACTCGGATAGTAAAATTCTTGGTTATTTATTTTCTAAAAAAAAAATTAATTTTCTCCGATTATTTTTTAAGGAAAACTTAACAAATGACAAGAAACTTAAACTCCAACTTACATAGGAATCTTGAATATGTAATAAAATATTTAAATTATGGGTTTAACAAAACAATTTCATAAATACATAGTTGGCAGTATATACGAAGGCATATTTATCAACTATAAAACAAAAAGCAACGTTGTAAAAGCAATTACTAAGATATAAAATTTAAAAATTCGCGTGAGAAGTTGTGTTTAACTTAGGCGATGTACAGAGATTTGAAAAGATTTATTTATTGACAGAATGACAGAATTTAATAAGTAACAATATTTTATATATTTTGTTAATACTCGGATAGTAAAATTCTTGGTTATTTATTTTCTAAAAAAAAAATTAATTTTCTCCGATTATTTTTTAAGGAAAACTTAACAAATGACAAGAAACTTAAACTCCAACTTACATAGGAATCTTGGATACGTAATAAAATTTGTAAATTATGGGTTAACAAAGCAATTTCATAAATACATAGTTGGCAGTATATACAAAGGCATATTTATCAACTATAAAACAAAAAGAAACGTTGTAAAAGCAATTACTAAGATATAAAATTTAAAAATTCGCGTGAGAGGTTGTGTTTAACTTAGGCGATGTACAGAGATTTGAAAAGATTTATTTATTGACAGAATGATAGAATTTAAAGTGGAATAATTACATCATAGCAAAGTTTCTGGCGGTAGAAATGCTAGCAGTTATGTTAGGTGCTAATATGATTGGAACAGTGAAATTTAAAGTATTTTTAAAGAGCGCAGTTTTCAAGTGACATTTCACTCCACTAACTTTATTAAATCCCTCTTAGGAAATGCGAAAGACAAAGTGGAGATCAATAAGAAATCGAGAATTTTTGAATTTAAATATCTAGATTGGAATAAATAGTACGTACTATAAATTTAACATTTTATTATTACAATGGTAGTGTAAGTTTGAATACGAACAGTTTTTTACTTATTAAACTCAAGTTTTGTATTTCCTCAACCTCTTCACGGTAAAAGTTCGAGTGTAGCTTTTCCTTTTGTATGATGCTTCTGGAGTTGCTCGTAGAAGGGTCCAACAGTAATCTCCCATCATGTTGACATTCCAACGACCCCGATACCGTTTCTCCATCTCCTTTATATCTTGATGGAAACCCTCCCCTTGTTCCTCACTTACAGCTCCAATATTGTCGGGGAAAAAATTTAAATGCGAGTGTAAAACATGCACCTGCAGATTAGAAAGTATATGCTTTCGTGATTTTCTTTGTATTAGTCATGCAGATACTCAAAAGTGTACTTTGAGCATTTACTACTGATTAGGTGTAGAGACCAAGGTATTATTATACGCTTACAATGCATAAATAACGTAAAGTAAACATGCGAGGAAACTTTACGTCCTGTGGTATTTTTAAGTTCATTTTCGGATTCAGCACGCCAAAGAACATAAAAGGGAGCCAAATTTATAAAAACAGTGTTTTCGTGGTTGGCCTGTGTTAGGTCTTAAAATTTACATTTTTTCCATGTTTTTCTTGATTTTTTTGATGATACAAAGTAAAGTAATATTTCGTGAAAATATTAATTATTTAAAATTTGATTCCAACATAAGTAATAATAATTTTATATGTTTAATAAAAACAACTTTATAATTGATACAAGATAAGTCGAAGGAAACAAGAGAATAGAATATACACCTGCAAAAAAACATGCGAGGAAACTTTACGTCCTGTGGTATTTCATTTTCGGATTCAGCACGTCAAAAAACAGAAAGGGGAGCCAAATTTATAAAAAAAGTTTTTTCATGGTTGGCCTGTGTTATGGTTAATATAACTTCTTTCTACAAGAATTTTCGTATTCTGTATAGGTCTTTCGACAGCAAAATTGTCATCATGATGACAACTTTGTTATCGAAATACGAAAATTATAATAATTAAACACATTATCTGCTGATGATGACAATTTTGTTGTCGAAATACGTATACAGAATAAGAAAATTATAATAATTATTCACATCATCTGCTGATGATGACAACTTTAGAAATACGTATACAATATATCAGGTTGTTACATATGAAATGTCCGATTTTGTAAGGAATAAAAAAAAGTCTAAATTTAAAAAAATATAAATACTTATTCTACAAAATAGTCTCCATTTACATCAATAGTTTGTTGCCAACGGCCTGGAAGCTGAAAAATTCCCTTTGAAAAGAAATCTAGGTTTTGACGGCTCACGTATTGTTCAAACACTGCTATTACAGACTCCCGGTCAGGGAAGTCCCTATTTTTTAAGTGATTGTCTAAACTTCGGAAAAAATGAAAATCAGTTGGCGAAAGGTCAGGTGAATAAGGTGGGTGAGGGAGAATTTCGTAACCAAATTCCGAAAGTTTTTGGATTGTCTGTCGTGCAACATGAGGTCTTGCATTATCATGAAGTATGGGTCCATGTCTATTGACTAGTGAGGGCTGCAAGTGAATAATACCCTTACTGGTCCACTATACAGTCACCATAATCTTTCGCGGGTGAAGTGATGCTGGTGCATGCTGTCTTGGTGCTTCACCTCGATCTAACCATTGTCCTGACCGTCTCCGATTATCATAAAGTATCCACTTTTCGTCACACGTTACCACTCGATGAAGAAACGGTTCAACTTTCTGTGGATTAGCCAAAGAGGTAGGTAGCCACCTCTAATCGACGGAGCTTATTGGGTTCCGTTAATTGGTGCGGCACTCATCGATCGAGTTTCTTCATTTTGCCAATCGAAGAAAGGTGACTAATGGTGGCAATGAACACTTGAAATGTTTCTGCAAGGCTACGCACTTTTGTCGACGGATTACTTTCAACTTCTACACGCAGCTCGTCGTCATTAACGGTGCTACGCGCATATCCGCGAGGCTCATTTTCCAAATCAAAATTTCCCTCGCTGAATTTTTTCAACCATCGCCGTAATGTGCGTTCATTGCACGTGGTTTCACCGAACGTCTGATTAATTTCTCGCGTTGCTGTAGCTGCATTTAATCCCTTTTTAAATTGAAAGAGGTAAATTGCCCGAATATCTCTTGCCGACAGCATTTCCATAGGCGAGACAAGGACAGGTGTATAAATCTTTCCAAGAAATGGAACAGGTACACACTTCAAAATAAATACCCTTTTCTACAAATACAATAATAATTTTCACCAAAAACATACACGTCTTCACACAGGTGCGATTCAGTTCAGACTGAAGGAAAAAACGGACATTACATTTGTAACAACCCGATATAACAAAATTTACCTTCAAGAAAATAAAAGTCCATTTTAATTAAAAATTAGTTTATTAGAGATATTGATAATCCCCAAACCCTTAAATAAAATATACATATTTATCACAAAATATTTCAGTACGTTAAAAAATAACATTATCCGAGAGAAGCGTTTTCCCGCTTTAGTTACATTAAATAACTGTCCTAATATTTACAAATACTAAATACATTCCACTTATATTAACCGAAGGAAGTATATTCTACAAAATCTAAATATAATACAAGTATACATAATAACAAAAAAAGGGAAAAAAAAGGGAAACGGCAAAAAAAACGAGTTACCTACAAAAGGAAAAACGCATCTCTCTCTATATTTTAAACCTCTGCTTACTGAACATAAAACTAAGACTACAATATAATCCAAGATGGTTCATTTCGCGAATGCTGCTTTGTAAATCGAGATACCATTTTGTATACGAATGCGTTGTATATATATTCCTTTTAGTAGCAATAAAATAAATAAATGCTTTTTCTTAATCTTATTGTTACACTTTTTTTACAATATGGACATTAAATGTTGAAGAACAAATAATATTTGGAAAAAAAATGTATATGGATGTTTGGCAGATTCTCAATCTTAGGGGGCGCCCCCTTCAAATTAAGGAGGGTCGTACCTCACAGTTTGAGAATGGTCGATGTCTAGCATGATCGTCCCAAAAATAATTAATAATATATGGTAAAGTATTATATTTTTATAGCGGCAAAGAGAAAATGAAATATACAATTCTAAAAGAACAAGAAAATATAAAATATTTCACGTTAAAAAATAAAAAAAAAACTAATTTTTACCGTAAAAATAAATCACGTTTCTCAAACGATAAAAATGTTACAAAAATGTAATCTATACAATGAAATGTGGATTTATAAACACGATATTAAAAATAATTGTACAACTATACAGTAAGTACTCGAGTTATGCGGATTTGGAGGCATGTGATTGTGAGTAATTGATAAGGAAATTTTTTTTAATACCTTTCTCTCTGTAGTACGTGTGTTTTTAATTTTATTCATTGATGTTAAATTATAATTTTAAAATTTTTTTGTTGTAAACAGATACAACATAAATAAAATTAAAAAAATTAATTTTATGTTGCTATGGGATACTTTAATCATAAGTATTACCATGCCTAGTTGTATATCTATATATTGAACCAATTTAATTCTATAAATACCAGTAACGATAACTGAATAAAATAAAAAAAATTATCATCAATACAAAAGTAGATTACTTCAAATTTAAACATATGAGTTTTATATAAAATTGACCTGTGAAAGAGTTAAATTTAAAAAAATAGTATTTTATTTTAAAATATTTAAAAATTGTCGTTTCTAAATTCTTCGTAAAATATAAAACCGCCAACTTCGCTCCGATATCAAAACAATACCACGACAATATATTAAATTACGTTGCTACTACTGTAACAAGACATGTGTGATGTGGTTGGTGCACAGTTCTCCGTCTACAAAATATAACGAAATCTAACTCCATTTCATTCCATATTTTCAACATTTTGGTACTCTTTTACTGCTTAATTTTGCCCGGCCGTCATGTAGAATGGAAGGTCGCAGTCATCGGCCGTCGGGTAGCTTGGAAGGTCGCCGGCACCGGCCATCGTGCTACTTAGAAAGTCGCCCCATCGGGTAGATACAATTATTCAAGTTCTACTGATAAGTACATAAAATACAAGCGTACATAAATATAAAATATTTTTTTTTATTGACCAGGTAAGTACCCCTTGCGCTCAGTATGATGATACGTATTTTATACATGCATCTAAAAGTGAAATAGTGAGAAAACACGATAATTATATGTTTATTAAATAAAATTTTACTCGAATTCGAATATTTCGTAAAACTGTTTGGTAGAAAAAAAATTCTGTGGATTCAAATGGATTAGGTTACATTAAACATTAATTCAAGTACTTACTATATCCCTTATTGCGATATATAATAATAAAATCAAGCTAAATACGTGTTAGTTGCAACTTTGAACGTGTTCTAAAGTTTATTTTTCTCTAAATTATTGACCCATACTAGACATCTATTAATTAAAAGAGAGGATATGTTGATATATTCAACAGGAAAAAACTTGATAATAAATTCTAACATACTTTTTTAAATTCTATTATTCTTAAATAATAAAAATAATAGAAACATTAATAACCGTTTTTAATAGTCTGAATCTAATTTTTTTTCTATTTGATCGGGTATTGCATTCTGCGTACTATTTTATTTTAAAAAATAAATTTCATAAAATATATATCCGTTTTACATTTATGAACAACATTGGAAACATTTTTAAACTACTTTTTTTTCGAAAATACAAGCTAGAACCTCACCGAAATACATTTTTATTAGGCTCTTCTGCTACATGTATACTCGAATATTCAACCACCACTTTCTCAGACTCGTACGTGTATGAAGATGGATGACAGACAGAATGGGAAATGTTTTATTGTATCAAAAACGTTTAATATTCGATTCGAAACGGTTCTTTTTCTTTTCGTCTGTGCATTCTTTTTTATTTGGTGTTATATCCTTTGATTGGTGTCGTCCATTTTCTAATATCTGTCATCCAAGTTTTTCTTATAGTACTATTGAAGATATTAACGTGAAAGTAGAGTGCATGTAGAATCATTAAAGAGATTATTGCAGGACAAGAAGGTTTCTATTTTTGATCGAAATAAAATGAAAAATATTTTAAATAATTTAGTTGCGTTTAAAGCAAGAAACGAACAATACAATTTCTACTAAATTGTTAAATTCAGATTTGTGTATAATCGAAATTTACCAGGTCGGCTGAAAAGTCCCCGGTCTGACACATAGATGGCGTTACTGTTATTAAATCCATATGTTTTTTAGATAGTACTAACCTTCAAACGAAACGTGTCAAAATTTGACAGCAATCCGACCATTAGTTACTGAGATATTGCGTTAAGAGTGAAGCTACTTTTGTTATTTAAAAAAATGGAAAAAAAAGAATTTCGTGTGCTGATAAAGTACTGCTTTTCGAAGGGCAAAAATACCGTTGAAGCAAAAGCATGGCTTGATGAGGAGTTTCCGGACTCTGCGCCAGGAAAATCAACCATAATTGATTGGTATGCTAAGTTTAAACGTGGTGAGATGAGCACCGAAGACGGCGAACGCAGTGGACGACCAAAAGAGGTTGTCACCGACGAAAACATCAAAAAAAGTGCGCAAAATCATTTTAAATGACCGTAAAGTAAAGTTGATCGAGATAGCTGACATCCTAAAGATATCAAAGGAACGTGTTGGACACATCGTGCATGAATATTTGGGCATGCGGAAGCTCTGTGCAAAATGGGTGCCGCGCGAGCTCACATTCGATCAAAAACAACAACGAGTTGATGATTCTGAGCTGTGTTTGAAGCTGTTAAATCGTAATAAAACCGAGTTTTTGCGTCGATATGTGACAATGGATGAAACATGGATTCATCACTACACTCCAGAGTCCAATCGACAGGCCGAGTGGACTGCACGCGATGAACTGGCTCCAAAGCGTGGAAAGACGCAACAGTCAGCTGGAAAAGTTATGGCGTCAGATTTTTGGGATGCGCATGGAATAATTTTCATAGATTATCTTAAAAAGGGCCAGTCCATCAACAGCGACTATTATACAGCGTTATTGGACCGTTTGAAGAACAAAATCGCAAAAAAACGGCCCCATATGAAGAAGAAGAAAGTGCTGTTTCACCAAGACAATGCACCGTGTCACAAATCAATGAAAACAATGGCCAAATTAAGTGAATTGGGTTTCGAATTACTTCCCCATCCACCGTACTCTCCAGATGTGGCCCCCAGCGATTATTTCCTGTTTGCAAACCTCAAGAGAATGCTCACCATTATCATCTGCAATGGTAAATCAATTTGAACACTTAGATGCAGTTGCACCAAGCAATATCGAGAAAGGGGAAGACATGCAGAGACGAATTATAAAAGAAGAGAAAACCAATGACATTCCAAAACAAAATTATAAGATCGAAACGATGGAATTACTATTCTAGATATTTGGGTTAAGATAAAAAAAGACCATAGAAGAAATAGGCAAATGTTAAAACAGTCGTAATGAAATAATCTTTGGAGAGGCTAAAAACAAAAGTGTTTGATTATGAAATAAAAAAAGGATATAGAAGAAACATGACTTTAGGTCAACTACACTGAAATAATCTCTTGGGAAGTCAAAAAAAACAGAAGTGTATGGTCATAAGGTAGGAGACTATAGAAGAAATATGCTAATTTTAGAACTACGTTGAAATAATCCTTTCAAAAGCTAAAAAACAGAAGCATATGGTCAGGGAAGGAGAAAAAACTATAGAAGACACACGCTGACTTTAAAACAGCTATAACAAAATAATTCTTTCCAAAGTCAAAAACAGAAGAACATGGTCATAATATAAGAGAATACTATAGAAAAGATATTCCGATTTTAGCGCAGCTACAATCATCATTTGCAATAGTAGACCAATATAAATACTTAGGTGCAGTTGCAACGAACAAATGAGGAAGGGAACGAAATTCAAAGGAGAATTATGAAAGAACAGACAGCGACAGTCCAATACAACATCGAAACGATGGAATACTATTCCATTTATTTGGGTTGATAGAAAAAAATATAGAAGAAATAGAAAAATGTTAGAACAGCTACAATAAAATGGTCCTTTAAGAAGCTAAAAACACAAATACATGGTTATGAGAATAGGTTATAGAAGAAAGATGGCGATTTCAGAACAGCTACACTGAAATAATCTCTTGGGAAGTTAAAAACAGTGTGTGGTCATGAAATAAAAGATTACAAAGGATGAAATATGCTGACTTTAGAAGAGCGTCAATAAAATAATTCTTTAAAAAACTTAAACATAGAAGTATAAATTAAGCCTTGGGAAAGTCTCGTGCAAGAGAAAATGGAAACGGAAAGTCAGCAGCAGAAGTACCGAGGTCGTGGTTCCAACGAGGTCAAAATGGAGTAACTACGTTCAGTGTTCTGTTAGATTATTACTTCAATATTTCATCCAAATTTTTCCAATGTCGTATTTTGCACATTTTGATAGCACTATTCTTTTTTAACGAGACAAACTGTATTAGACATAAGTCAAATTTAACAGACGAAAGCCACCTGGGATATAAGAACGTCCAATAGAATAAAATAAAGTAGAAAAGTTTATAAAATGTTTGTGAAGATATTCTATTATTTTCAAAAAATCTATAAGACTTCGAAATATAAAATTTTTTTCATTTTATTTTTTTAAATAATTAAAACAATTACAAAAGTATTTAATCAAAAATAGAAAATTTTCATTGTCCAGTAGTCTACCACATTGTTTTCCTATTTTGTAACAAGGGAATATGGTGTCGCAGAGTCAAAAATGCAAACGTATTGGTTTCAAAAAACTTCAGAGTGGGAGTAATCGAAAGCAATAAAAAATTTGGAGTCCTTTTATTCGAAAGCAATTTTTTTGTTGATAATGTTGTTCAGTAGAATTATAGGGTTTTTTTTCTTTTTTTTTTTTAAATATAAATGCTACATATTTAACATATTTTCAATTTTTTTTCTCTTAATCAGTATATATATTTTATAAATACAGTGTTATTCTAAAGAACGAACCGATTTCGTGTCGCTATGTTTGAACTCTCGAGCACTGTCATAGATCGAGTCACCGATCATTTATAAGACGCGGTTTCATCTGGACATCCTCCCCGTAGAGACTAGTTAATCTGGCTCGTAGACGTCCGCGGTTATTACTTTCTTTGAAGAAAGTACAACTGGAAATTTCTTTGAAGTATGGACAACAACCGCGGAAGCTACGAACCAGAGTAATCAGCTTCTACGAGGTGGATATCTAGAAGAAAACTAGAGAACTTGGAAAGCTAGGTACCAGAATTGCCGAATACACGGTTCCAGTCCGGAAGTCAAGGTGAAGAAAGTATGGACAACAGAACTTGGAAAGCTAGGTACCAGAATTGCCGAATACACGGTTCCAGTCCGGAAGTCAAGGTGAAGGAAGTATGGACAACGACAGAACTTGGAAGGCTAAGTATCAGAATTGCCGAAGAAACAGTTCCAGTCCAGAAGCTAAGTTGAAGAAAGTACGGACAACGACAGAACTTGGAAAGCTAGGTATTAGAATTGCCGAAGACACGGTTCAAGACCGGAAGCTAAGATGAAAGAATGGACAACGACTGCGAACGTCTACGAGCCAGATTCAGATCTTTCAGTTTTTCTTTTTTTTTTGAACGAAAAGATGCCCCAGCGATGAGGACAAGGTCTTGCTCTTTGTCCCACCATGTGATTTGTTCGTTTAGAGATATGTAAAAGATCGAGTTCATATTCTTTCATTCCACAATAAATTGGATAATTTTAACATTAAATAATACAAGGGGTCAATGATCGTGAAGGATTCCATGCTTCGAGCGATATGAGAATTCTTATTTATTATTTATTCACCTGGAGATTGTTTGTGCCGCAAGTGGTAACGCACGCTACGCTGTTAAGGCGTTTTATAAAAATGATAATTCTTACATACGCGCGCCTTTCGAAATCATTTTAACATTAATCGCAATCAACCAGTGCCGTCTGCCTGTGCCATTAAAAAAATGGGTTAGCAACTTTGAGGAAACTTCGTCAACGACAAAAAAGAAACCTGGTCGGCCAAAATCGGTGCGTACGCCCGAGAATATCGACCGTGTAAGAACTGCTTTTGAGCGAAGCCCGCGTCGTTCAGCTCGCCGGCATAGCACTACACTTGGGATTTCAAACCGAACTGTCAGACGAATATTACACAAGGATTTTCACCTTCATCCATACAAAATCCAAATCGTACAGGCTCTTAAAGGCACGGATTATGTGAGTCGACAACGATCCTGTGAAGAGTTTTCAGATTTAATTAATCAACATGAGGATATTGTAAACAACTTATGGATGAGTGACGAAGCCCATTTCCATTTGTCTGGTTACATCAATAAGCAGAACTTTAGATACTGGAGTGACGTAAATCCTAGAGAACCCATTCACTCCACAAAAGTTACTGTGTGGTGCGCTATGTCTTCATCGGGGATCACAGGGCCTTACTTTTTTGAAAATGCTCGTTGCAATGCTGTGACAGTAACCTCACAAAGATACGCCAACATGTTGGTAAACTTTTTTGAACCACAGCTTGCACGCTACGAAGTTAACGAGGAAACATTTTTTCAACAAGACGGAGCAACCTCCCATACAGCCAGAGTATGCATGAATATTGTTAACAGATCATTTCCAAATCATGTGATTTCTCGAAATGGGGACATCACCTGGCCTTCCCGTTCACCGAACCTCACACCGTGCGACTTTTTCTTGTGGGGTACTTAGAAAGTAAAGTGTTTCAAGATAACCCACCACAAACAATTCAAGCCCTGAAAGAACGTACCCGAGAGGAAGTGGAAAACATTCCCCTAGCAATGCTGCAAAATGTAATGAATAGTTTCAAAACACGATTGGAAGAATGTGTACGCCTGAACGAATGTCATCTTTCCGGAGTTATTTTTAAAAAATAAAATAATTAATGCTTTTCTATGTTCTTTGAGAACATAATGAATTTATTCCTAAATATTGTTTATCTTGTTTTTTTACAGCCTTTTTAAAATCGCTCGTTATTCTGCCTCACCCGTTATTACTTTTCCTTAATAAAATATTTTGGTGTGATACCGGATAATTCTTTTAGAACAACCCTGTATTTTGATACAATGTCCAACTATGTAAACAATTTCAAAATGTTAAAAAAGTTGTATGTACAAATATTGATTTTAAAAATTATTTTCGCCACTTTCTAACTTTAAATATACACTTTTTATTTTATCGTCGACTAGATTGAGTCATTATAAAATTTAATTGTCAAAATTTTACGTATATATTCTAATATAATTCTTTGAAATATATGCATTTACCTTTCCCAATCATTAATAATTTATTATGTTATGTTATATTGGATAAAATATAACGTCAATGTGGTAGAGACAAATAATAAAGGAGAAAAAGAAGAAATAGAAATGTAAAATCCTACGATAAATTACTATCAAATGGATGATAGAAAGAGAGAAATATATATATACGTATTAGTGTAGGACACGATGAAGACAGAAGAACTTCTTTAAACTCGTAATTTTTAATATGAAGTACACGTTTTTTAAGCATATAAAGACAAAGAATTTTCATTTCCTCTTTTTTTTTCTTGTATCTTTTTCTTTAAGTACCGACGAAGAAACCGTAAAATAAAGTCAATATAGTAAAACATCAATAAACTAGTTTTATACACAGAGAAAATTCCTTTAAAAGTAGAAAATTTCGTAATCTCACATCGTGAAAGGCGTTAAATGGTACAAGAAGCATTTGTTGCACACCCGTACTGGTTTCGTGTGACCAAACTTCGGTAAAGGAACATTATTCGAAGAGCATCGCGAGCAGAAAACCTTTCCGCAATTCCTGCAATGGTGTCTCCTTTTGACCACGGTGAAATTCGAACCGCAACTCATGCACTTCGGCGCCTCCACGTCCGGTATCCAAATCGGCGGTCTTTCGATTTCCTGCGGGGAGTCCCGGCGATTCATCGCCGATCCGTTAGTCGACCTGTTATTTCTGCTCTGTTGCCGTGGGTAGTTCGTGTACTCCGATACGGTGTTGTCTTCGTATTGGTCGCCGTTTATGTGGAAATACACGTTGGAATCGAAGAGTGCTTCCTGAGCAAGGATGTTGGGATCGACGGAGAATTCTTCGTTTTCGATCACCTCCGTCTCCGTGGGATGGTACTCGATGGAGGCTTCCGTTTCCAGCGGTTTCTCCGGTTCATTCGAAACGTTCATTTGGAATACGTATTTGAGGATGTTCCTCAGGTCGCTGGCGAAGTTTGTTTGAAGTTGGTCGGCGACACCGGCTATACAAACGTAGAGGCGATGGATTAAGTCTTCGCTTGATCTGAAAGCAGAAAATTTAAATTGTGAGATGGCCTTGTAAGAGTAGCAGTAACATAAGGCAAGATGGGACATATATCATGGAGCGGGCTTTACCAAAGTGTGCGTGGTGCTCTTGGGCGCCGCGTAGAGCTTAAACAGAAGCTTGTAAGTGCCCCAGAGATGAATAAAGTTTAAAAACCCCTGTCATAGAGTATAATCCGTTTATAATCGTTGCGTATACAGTGTACAAAGTTTGCAGATCCCGATTTAAATCCTATTTAAAATAATGTATTCTAATTCCTTTATAATACACAGTCTGTCGCGGAGAAAATCGAACTTTTTTAATATAGTAATTCTTAGTGGCGCCATCTATTTAAAACAAATCTGCGTCAGTAAGGTAGGTCTTTCACCAATGTTATGTCAAAATATCATGACATCAGTTATTTAATATTGTCAAAAATGACAAAATTCATGACGCAATCATCAGATCGGAGGCAACACTAACAATCTTGCCAGTTCCCGAAATATAAACGGCTACTCTCGTAGTAACAGAAGCTAAAATTTTAGGAATAGTAATATCTCTAATACTATTACTACTGTGGGCAAAAAATAGTAAGACTTTGTTCATAATTTTTAAATTCTTAATTTATTCTTCCAAATCTATCTCGTCCTCCTCAAAGTAATTCCCCCCTGGCCCCAATACACTTGTGCCAACGTTTCTTCCAATTCTCGAAACAGTTGTTAAAGTCAATTTCAGGAATAGCCTTCAATGCTTCTTTGTTGACAGTTTGGTCGGTCGGAAGGAATTCGGAGTGCACCACACCTCGATAATCGAAGAAAACTGTCAACATAACCTTGATTTTTGACCTGCTTTGACGTGTTTTTTTGGGCTTCGGCTCACCTTTAACACGATATTCGGCCGATTGATCGTCTGTTTCCGGGTCATACGCGTAGATCCAAGTCTCATCTCTAGTTATGATGCCTTTCATTTTGTCTTGATAGTCGGAAAGCATTGTTGCACAGATGTCAACGTGACGCTGTTTTTCGAAAAAATTGAGTGATTTTGGAATAAATCGTGCTTTCACTTTTCTTAGGCCCAAATGATCTTTCAAAATGGTTTCCACTGATCCTTTCGATATTCCAACGATACCAGTAAGGTCTCTGACTGTTAATCGTCGATTCTCAAGCACCAATTCCTTGATTCTATTGACGTGTTGATCATCAGTTGATGTTGATGGCCGTCCTGGACGTGGTTCGTCATCAACGCGTTCTCGACCCTCTTTGAAAAATTTGTACCAATCAAAAACACTTGCTCGCGACAAACAATTATCACCGAAGGCCTTTTGCAACATTCTGAACGTTTCGGCACCAGAAATTTGATTCCGTACACAAAATTTAATGGAACTTCTTTGTTGAATAATTTCACTCATTGTAAAAATCGCCGAATGCACTTTTTGTACTTCAGAAAGACAAGCGTATACCAAACACTAATGATTATTTTGATGTGACATTTGGCACAGATGTCACTGACAGTAATGCCAACCTAAAAAAAAATATTTCGACGAACGGGTTTTCACGCGAAATTTAAATTAAAAAGTCTTACTATTTTTTGCTCACAGTAGTATATTCAATTTTTTTTATATAAAAAAATATATATTAAGATAATATTAATAATTATATATAAACATATAATTAAGTTCTTCTGCTATTCCATCGTTAATTAAATTCAACAGAAATCAATTAAAAATTTCTGCACTGGAGAAGGACTCGAACCTCTACCTGCCGTTTTCTAGACGGCTGCTCTACCAATTAAGCCACCAGGCAGTACAACTTCGACTCCTTTAATAGGCCATAAAATTCATTATGAAAACAGATCTAATAGTTGTAGTGTGGAAGTTGTACTGCCTGGTGGCTTAATTAGTAGAGCAACCGTCTAGAAAACGGCAAGTAGTGGTTCGAGTCCTTCTCCAGCGCAGAAATTTTTAATTGATTTCTGTAGCTTTAATTAACGATGGAATAGTATAAAATAATAATTTTATAAATAAATATAATTTTATTAAGGGAAACTAGTTCATTCTTTTAAATATAACACCCTAATTGAACCACAAGAACTGGCACGAACGATCATCCCCTGAGACAAGGGAGAAATAAAAGATTAAGTGAAAGATGCACTCTATTTTTCCAACTATTCGACAGTCGAGGATTTTAGTACTTCCCAATCAACGCACCTGTAATTAAATTCTCATTGGGAGTGGCCTGTAATTTTAACATAAGTTGGCGACATTGAAAAGTATTAAGGATATTTTTAAACAAATATTCCGTTCTCGTCTGTTGTATTACAATTGTATCTCATTTGGTGCAAAAAAAACATTTTAATTTCATACCATACAGAAATTGTTTTAATCTCAGGGAATACCAGTTTAAAGTCTAGATTTTATTACTTACTTGAACTGCGATCGTATTTTGTTCCTATTGGCAATTTCGGCAGCTTGCATCGCCATGGCAATTTCTTCATCGTCGGCGGAGTTACTATTAAATGACGAAGTGGTATCCGAACTACCGACGCTAGAAGAATCATCTTCAGATAGCCTGCACACATCCAAGTTTCCACAACCGTTTTTATGCCTATCGTTGGTTTTCTTATTCCTGCTCGTCCCCGGCGATACTTGGCCCCCGTACATTTTCACAACCTTTTCGTCTGTTCCGTTCGTGTTTTCCGAGTCTGAATAACCGCACAGGTAAATTTTTGAGGTATCGGTTATGCAAACGCAACATTTCGTCGTGTCGTTAGAGTCTAAAGTCGGCGAACGGTCCAGACTTGTGTTCTCGGTGCAGATTCCCGAATCGTCCGGGGATTCGGGTTGGAGTTTTTCCCGTTTTTTACTTTTACTGGGTCTTTTCTTTTTGGAGTCTTTAATTTCCGTGGTTAGAATGGAATTTAATGTGGTCGCTGCTTCGGTTATAATTTCTAAAGAATCGCTGTCCGGTAGAGATTCTTTTAAGGGTTCATGATTACGAGAGGAAATCGACGCGACTATACTATCGTGTTCTACCGTGTTTGATATTAGATAGCCAGACGTTGAAGGCTTCCCTTCTGAATCTTTCAAGTTCACCTGATAAAAGTAGGTGGAATTTTTTTCGGAATCTCTTTTCGCCAATTTCTTTTTCGCGTCTAAACAGCTATCGGTAAAATAGTCTCCGCATAACGGGCTATAAAAGTCCTGCAGGCATTCCTCTGTAACGTTACACTCACTAAGTTCGAAACTATCCGATTGTTCATTGTCGCACAACACCTTTTCTAACATGTACAATTCCTTTTTGTCCAGTGTCCAAAGTAACTCGCGAATTTTACGCAACAAAGTTCTAAACGGCTTGAACATTTCGCTCATGTCTTTCGCGGGCTTATCAATAGACAACGGTCCGTTGGGAAAGATCAGAAGACCACTTATAATCGCCAGCCTGGGTATGGTGAACATCAAGGCGGGATCGCAATAATCCACCATGTCTTGCGTCAGCAGTTTCATCTTGAGAGCGCGCTGCAAGGTCTCCGAAAACAAAACACCTATCATCTCTTGCAGTTCGTACTCTTGAGTGGTTTTGACCGGCACCATTGCACTCACGTAACGCAATTCGAAATCGGAGAAGAGGCCGTCGAAGATTTTCAGACTTTCTAGCAAGGTGTCGGTCACTAGTTCGTTGCCATTTAGTTTCAGAGGACCGTTGGGTTGATTGCTGCGTAAACACGTATCGCGCAGAAGATTGCGAACGTGTTCTAGGCTCTTCGTTAGGGCCTTCGCTAGTGGTCGCATCGCTGCACTTTCGGCTTCCCGGTTCATTATCGACGAACCTGCTGCCAAACACTGAAATTGAGAAGAAAAAATTATGTGAAATAGAAATTTGTCAATTCGGAATACAAATATTTTTGAAACCGTAGTAATTTGGTAAAAATCATTGTTAATACAATATACTGTGTGTACAAATAAATATGTGTATGTATTAAATTACCATTATGAAGCAGATAAAGCCTCGTTTCTTTGATTATAGTAAATGTCCCACTGCACGATACAAGAGCTAACCAGAAAGTAATTTTTAGTCAGGTTTTGGCATGACGATGATGTCAGAGCATCTTTTTACTCTGTATGCAGCAACTGTGGTAGCGTGTGGTTTGTGATGCTTCTGCTTTGTTCATCGCAAATTATTAAAATACCTGCGGCAGGTGCATTTAGTGATTGGTTTTTCATTGGCGAAAAATCACAAAACAATTGAAATTTATCGGTAGCTTTGTGGTGCATTATGTTTTAAAATTGCTGCAATAATGTGCAAGATAATGGGCGATGTGACCGATCAATCATTTTGACTGATGAACTGATAACGAAAATTAATGAAAAGATTCGTGAAAACCGCCGTTTCATAATTACAAAATTCTCGCTCGAATTTCTAAATTTCGCGAAGTTTATTTGCATAGAATTGTAATTACACACTAATATATCGACCTTAAATAGCAAAACAATTGTATTCTAAATGCAATGTTGATGTAATTTATATTGTCTTTATTAATTAAAAGCTCCATTTAGTTCTAATTGTGTGATATACAATCTGTCGCAGAGAAAACCGAACTTGTTTAAAATAGTACTTCTTCGTGGCGCCATCTATTAAAAAAAATATGTGTCGGTAAGGTAGATCTTTCACTAATGTTATGTCAAAATATCATGACATATGCATCATTAGAAGCAGATAAATTGCGCATAAAGCAGTATATACTTGGCATTGATCGAAAAATGAATTTTGAACAAAGAGAAAATATAAAATTCTGTTTTAAACTCGGTAAATCGTTTACTGAAACTTTTAATTTGATGAAACAAGTGTATGGCAATGCGTGTTTATCACGCATGAGTATGTATGAGTGGTATAAATGATTTAAAGATAGTCGTACGGACTTAAATGAAGACAAACATCCTGATGCAAAAAAATCTGTGGTTAGAGAAAGTAACATCGAACTTGTGTGTAAATTTATCAGAAATGGGCCGAAATCCTCATTGCGATGGGCATGGAATTAAATATTTCCAAAGATTCAGTTTATCGTATTTTGGACTAAGAAAGATTTGTACAAGGTTTGCACCACACAAGCTAACTGAATTCAACATTGTACAGACTTGATTAAAGATTCAAAAACGGACGAAAACTTCAGGTATTGTAACTGGCGATGAGACGTGGAATTTCCAATATGATCCAGAGACCAAGCGTCAAAGCTCTGACTAGAAGCATCCAGGCGAAGAAAGACCCCAAAAAAAACCGTTTGGAGAAAGTAAAGACAATGTTGATTTGTTTTTATGATTCGAAAGGCATAGTGCACAAAGAGTTTGTACCAACTAGTCAAACAGTCAATGCTGTATAATATCTTGGTGTTATGAAGCATCTTTTGGGGCGTATTCGTCATGGCCGCCCCTAATATCGTGAAAATGGTAGCTGACGTTTGTTACATGATAATGCACCATCTCATCGCTCGACGTTTATCACTGATTTTCTAACTACAAATGGCATTTTAACAATCAACCATTCACTGTATTCACCGGATTTGGCCTCCTGTGATTTCTATCTATTCTCCAAACTACATTTGCCGAAGAAAGGACAGCGTTATGCCGACATCGAAGCCATTGAAGAGGCGTCGACAGCGATCTTGAACGATATCTCAAGAGTTGAACTTAAAAATTTATTCGACATGTTAATCGACCGTGCAAAACGTTGCATTAAAGCCGAAGGCCACTACTTCGAATAAAATAAATGAATTTTATCAAAATAGTAAGCTTTTGTTTTTATTTTAAAAAAGTTCGTTTTTCTCGGCGACAGACTGTGTATATAATTTTCTTCCAAATATGTGAACGATTACATCTAATTGGACATCATTGCAAACGCTATTGAACGTACGAAGACATTAATGACAGTTAAGTATGGTGAAACCTAAAATTTATGGAAGAATTAGAGACACTTCAAATAACAGGAACCCATTTTACACGTCCGTTTTTCGGAGAACTTTCCGAAAATAATATACTGGCGGAATGGTGACAAAACAGATTCAATTTTAATAATCAACTGGTCGCCTTTGATTAACTAGTTCATGACCCACCAGATACGGGCAATCGATCGTGTTTTTTATTTTCTTTCAAAGGAAATTATCAGCGCAATGGTTGAAACGTAGATGTCGATACAAATAAAATTCAATATAAATTTAAAATAGGATAAAACTGTTACATCATTTTTACTTCTTAAATTAGCACATGATTTAATGATTTCATTTCACAATACTCGATCATTTTATCTGTTTTCTAAGAATACCTATAGTTCGTATTTCTTTAGCCGCAGTGTCGAATAATTTTATCGCTGTAGGTAGGAAGAAATGGAATTTCCAAATGACGTAAAATACATTTTTCCAAATATAATTTTGAGTTAAATATCTTTTTATGTACGAAATTAAATGGGTAAAATTCAAAATAGTAGACATTCGAGTATTTACCCGTTTCCATGAGTAATAATAGTAAAATTTACAATTAAAAAAATTCTAAAACGTATTCGAATGTATCTTTTTTGAACAAACAGAAGATTGTTATAGCATTTATACAGTGAGCGGTCATCAAATTAAGACAACTTCGAAAATTTTAACTTTCTGTGAATATTTTATAAAATATAATTACATTACGCAAACAAATTTATATTTATTATTCGGGTAAGTCATTTAAACACATACACTATCGCTCAAAAGTTTAATAGTACTCACAAAACTGGAATAAAATTAAGAATAGCTACCCAGAAAGTGTTTATTATGTTATAAATCGTATGAATGACTTAGAATTAAGAGAAAGTGTAATATTATACAGAGAGGTTATTACTCCTTGTTTCAAGATATTTTAATTTGGAGCAGGTAGTTTTATGGCATGCCCTGGTGTAAAAGTGCAATAAGCAAAGGATAATGATAAAGGAGATTCAGGTATCCTGGACTGTAGATGCACAGGGGTGTATTTTGAATTATTCGTGAATTTACGTATATATATATATATACAGTGTGTATCAGCCAAATGGAATAAATTCGATAATAATTCAATGGAAGGGTGTTCGAAAAAACGCTCGGACACGTCGATTGGGATTTTTAGTTGCGTATTTTTTTAAATAAAAAGTTTAAATACAGGGTGTGTCATGTAAAAGTAGTCAATACCAACTTTCTTATTTTAAATGCAATGCCCTGTCATTAATTCTAATTTCTAATTCTATTAAATTTTTGGATTCTTTAGAAAATTCCAGACATATTTCATGTACAATGTCCTATACCTATCTTCGACTGTTTCGGAAATATTAAATGTTTTCAGCTTAATAATTTTGTTTACAATTAAAATAAGATTTTCACATAATAGTTTGTTTACCGAACTATTAAGTGAAAATCTTTAATTGTACTTGTACTTCGTTTTAAAATACCTTGTCTTAGCAAAGTGTTGTCAGTGTCATAGTGTTGTGAGTGTCATAATTGTTTGAATTTCGTTAACTACGTTTCACCAAAATGGTTCATTTAACAGAAATGCACAAAGTAACAATTCTACAGATGATTGGTTATGGAGATAACGCACGGACACAAATGGAAGTTGCTCACTTATTTCATGAGAAATTTCCAAATTTGCCGCCTATATCCCAAGGAAAGAATCCAAAAATTTAATATTTGACAGGGTGTTGCATTTAAAATAAGAAAATTGGTATTGACCACTTTTACATGACACAGCCTGTATATAAACTTTTTATTTAAAAAAATACGCAACTAAAAATCCCAATCGACATGTCCGAGCGTTCTTTCGAACACCCTTCTATTTAATTATTATCGAATTTATTCCATTTGGCTGATACACACTGTATATATATATATATATATATATATATATATACATAAATGTAAAATAATATATGGTAATTTTGATGGAGCCTGTGGTTGATTAACTTAATCACTGAAGGTTGATGTATAACCCCTTTCCACATTAATTTTTGTATTCTGTATACGTATTTTGACAACTAACTTGTCATCATCAGTCGGTAATTAAACAGTGTCGCGCCTGGAAAACTACGGCAAAATACCCGTACGAAAACAAATTCCGCACACGATCTGTACTGTTGAAAGCCAAAACGCACACTGGGTATTTTGCCGTAGCTTTCCAAGTAGCTGGTTGAAATAAGCTGTGACTACTGAAGTACCTATGTTTTTTATTTTTGGCTTTTAATTTTATAAAAATGAGAATTTTAGAATAAATAAAGTATTTTTTTTGAAGATAAAAAAGTCTTTTATTAAATCCTGCATAAAATTTTGTTTCATTTAAAAGTTATATCGACTTCATCTTTTTTTTAGGGTGGTTGAAATAAGCTGTGATCCACTGTATATGTTATAAAGGCTGTTTCAAATTGCGCGTTTTTTTTAAGAATAAATAAAATATAGATGGCGCACTGAATTTGTCTGGGAATGTGGGCATTTAAAATGTGTGATGTATGTTCAAATTGTTGAATTATTTTATGAAAATCAGCGTTCTGTGAAAAGAGTTTTTAGAAAATTATGTGAATTTTATGGTTTACATAATCGTCCATCTGAAAGCACTATTGGTCGAATTATTAAAAAATTTCAAGAGACCGGTTCCGTGGAAGATCAAAAAAGTGAAAAATACAGTCGTAGTGGTCGTTCACAAGAAAATACTGTTTAGGTTCGTGAAAGTGTTACTGAAGATCCTGAAATGTCCATTAGACGACGTTCACAACAACTTGGACTTAGTGAATCAACAACATAGCGCATGTTACACAAGGATGTTGCTCTGAAGCCATATAAGGTTCGAACAACACATGAAGTGAAGCCATTAGATCATTTAAAACTTCGTTCATTTGTCAATTTCATCAATGACCAACCAGCTGATTTTTCTCAAGAAATTGTTTTCCGATTAGGCACATTTTGCACTTGGTGGCCATGTTAATAAACAAAATTGTCGTATTTGGCGTGAGGAAAATCCATGAATTATTCATGAGAAACCTATGCATCCTAAACGAGTTACTGTTTGGTGTGCATTATGGTCAGGTGCTGTAATTGGACCTTACTTCCTTGAAAATGCTGCTGGTGAAGCCGTAACTGTCAATGGTGATCGATATCGTCGGATGATAACCGAATTTTTGTAGCCTATATTAATGAATATTGATCTAGAGGATATGTAGTTTCAATAGGATGGCGCTACACCTCACTTTGCACACGAATCAATTGATTTATTGAGAGAAAAATTTCGTGAACGTGTAACCTGAAGAAACGGTGATGTTAATTGACGGTGATGCTAATTGGCCACCAAGATCATGTGATTTGACACCCTTAGACTATTTTCTTTGGGGTTATGTGAAAAGTCACGTTTATAAAAACAATCCACAATCAATTCCTGCTTTGAAAGATGAAATTATTCGTGTCATTGGTGAGATAGAGCATTAATTATGTCAAAATGTCATTGAAAATTTTAGCAGAAGAGTGGACGTCTGTGGAGCTGCAAGAGAAGGCCGTTTGGCAGATATTATTTCTCGCATATAAATGTCGTAACTGATACTTCAATTACCAATAAAAAGTTTTTGAAAGTGAATGCAAATTATGTTTCATTTATTCTTTAAAAAAAAAATTTGCAACACCCTTTATATTCTTACATAGATACAACCCAAATCGTCCAAATAAAAATAAAGTCGTAAATGTGCGGTATTTATTATTTTATGAAGTATAATCTTTAGATAAAAACGCGATATCATAAAAAAGATAACTCGCGATATTTTGACGTTGTCACACGGCACAACAAATATTTACATAATTGTGCGAAAGTAGTATTTCTAACACAATTATGCGCCTACTGATTAACAAATATTTTCAAGAACAAATATGCCATTGGTTTGTATTTACCAATATTGAAGGATGAAAATTAACCATTTCATTTTGACGTAATGAATGCATAACATGTGGATTGAGCCGATGTATTGTGGTCACGTCAACGAAACACATAACACGTCAACAAAAACACACGTCAACATAGACTTAACGACTAGTACATTCACACTTCCGCGAAACTATGACGTTTCCATGATTTTCCTATAAAGTTTGATATAATGCGTGCAATGCAAACGTTTAATGAATTCATAACGTAGGTGAATTGTACGTATGAAGGTTAATACTGTCACATATTAATTAAAGGTTTTTATTTTAAGCGTACGAAATATATTCACAATTCTTGGGAAATTAAAATTCAAAAAAAAACATTTCGTTCTCAAGTGTTTAATATTTATATACTCTTTTCTGTGGAAATTTTATCATTTAAAATACATAATTTCAAGCTGTACTTGAAGATTAGATTAGATTAGATTAACGCAAAATTATTCGGAGCGAAAACAAAATAATTAGGACAAGCCACGGCTATCTACTGCTAAATTACTTTTCGTTGGAAGAGTATTCTTTTGGGATTAAATAATATAACTAATTCTCGTAGTCGTTGTAAAATTATAAAGTTAAATTAGCAAATAGTTACCGTGTACAGTACCGTCCATATTAGTTCGGACAGCTGGTGAAAAAAGTCAACGTCGCATGGAAAAAAACTGCAAATCAAAGCTGTTAACGCGAAGCCTTGAAATGTGAAATTTGCATAATATTTTTTGTGTCGTTTCATTTGAAATTACTGAATTCCTTATTGTCTTTATGATACCGCTAAGTACCAGCGTTTTAGTTATACGTAGGGCAGGATATATTTTTAAAAATAATGTACACTACCGTCCGTATTAATTCGGACACGTGGTGAAATTTAACACTTCTAAAGAATAATATAATTGCGTTTAAATGTAAAGAATATATTTACATTAGGTCCTTTACGAGATTTAAAACTAATTGCAGGCAAATATATTTATTAGAGCACCTACAAGTAACTAAGTTCTCGCTGTTTTTTTGATGAAAATGCAACTTTATTGTGAAAAAATGTTTAGAAATGAATCATTCAAAATATTGCCCATCGCTACCGACAACTTTTTCCCATCTTTCTGGCAGAGCTCGAATACCGTCACGGTAGAAGTGTTCGTCTTTTGAGGCTATCCACGAATCAAGCCATTTTGAGATGTCTTCATATGAGCGTAACTGCCGATTAGCCAGACCATGTGCCATCGAAAGGAACATGTAATAATCTGACGGCGCAATATATGGGGAATATGGCGGGTGGGGTAGGACCGCCCATTTCAGCGTTTCTAAGTAGGTTTTGATGGGTTTGGCAACGTGGGGCCGAGCGTTGTCATGCTGTAGAATCACTTTTTCGTGCCTCTGCTCGTATTGTGGCCGCTTTTCGCGCAGTGCTCGGCTCAATCACATCAATTGAGTTCGATACCGTTCCCTAGTGATGGTTTCGTTCGGTTTCGACAGCTCATAATAAATAACACCGCCCTGGTTCCACCAAATACACAGCAAAACCTTCGCAGCGTGAATATTCGGCCGAACCGACGACATAGAAGCATAACCGGGCAATCCCCATGATTTTGTTCTCTTTGGGTTGCTGTAATGAATCCATTTTTCATCACCCGTAACGATGCGGTCAAGAAAACCCTTCCTTTTTTGCCGCTGGAGCAGTTGTTCACAGGCGAAAAAACGACGCTCAACGTCTCTTAGCTTCAAATTATAAGGAACCCAAGTTCCTTGTTTTTGAATCATTCAAAACGCATGCAATCGCTGGGAAATGGCTTGGCGGGTAACTCTTAATGCTGAAGCAAGCTCTTTTTGCGTGTGGCACGGATCCTCATCGAGCAATGCCTCCAATTCAGCGTCTTCGAAGGTTTTTGGTCTTACTTCACGCGAACGGTCGTCAACATCGAAATCACCGTCTTTGAAGCGACGGAACTAATCACGGCACGTTGTTTCACTTAGAGCAGCATCTCCGTAAACTTTTTGGAGTTCTCGATGCGCTACAGCCGCCGTTTTCTTCGAATGAAAGAAGAAAAGCAACACTTCCTTCAAATGACGATTATTTGGCACAAAATCAGACATTTTCACATAACCAAAAGTATATGACGAAAAAACAAAATCACTAATGTGTCAAAGCGGTTTGTTTACCATATGTCTAAGCTTGGTTCATGACGTTTTGGTTATGTCACAATGGACCAGCACTTACTACTGGAGCCATCTCTTGAAAAACAGCGAGAACTTAGTTGCGCACCTAATATTATATTTTATAACTCACTGCGGTAATAATAATCCGCCATAAATACGATTATTTTTGAGATAATATTGCAAGCGAAAAACTTGCGAAACTTACCCACTCTCACCCCAAAGGCTCTTGTGTACCGAAATACGCATTAGTTTTCAAAAAATAAACTTGCTAGCCTGCGCAACACTGATAAGACTGTATTTGTTATTTGAACTTCTTAAAATGCCGAGAGGAAAACAAACAAGTTTAGAAAAACGTTCTGTAATTATTGCTTTTCATCGAGGTCATTCAGTGCGCTAAATTTCCGAAAAGACGCATGTTAATAAATCGACTGTTAATGATATCATTCAGCAACATCAACGCATGGTCAGTTTAAGAGATCCGGCACGTTCGGGTCGTAAGCGAATAACATCTCACGCCGACGATGAACGTATAAAATTACCGAGTAAACGAAATGGGAGACTGACAGCACCCGAAATCGCCGCAGAAATGAATCGCGGCAGTACAAGAAAAATTTCTGTTACTACGGTGAAAAGAAGATTAAAAGCTGCAAATCTTCATGACCGCGTTGCTGTATAAAAGCCTTTACTTCGACGGGAAAACAGACAAAAACGACAAAAAATGTGTAGAAACACAGAGATTGGACACTGGATGACTGAAAAAGGGTCTTATGGACTGATGAATCAAAGTTTGAAGTAATCTGGTACGTGAATTTCCGCGGTCCGTGGTCCATGCTATCTGCTTCTGAACTTCCGGGCTGGAACCGTGTCACTTGTATATCTGCCGACGTTTCGTACCCATTTTTATGGGACATCTTCAGGGCTCAACTACTGCACTGACAATTACTAGATTTTCTCTAAGTTTGAATGGTTTTACTAGAAAAAAATATTGGGATTGTATTCTACTAGTTCAGAATTGTTGTACTATGTACCACGAAGGCTACATACAAAACTTTTTAATCTCGACGAGAATCTCGATTTTTTCAAAGGGGTATACTTGCAAAAATTGCTATTTCTCAAAAATTGTCGCACGTTAATAAACCCTCGCGTGTTGACTTTCTCGAAGGCTCTGAAAATATTTCTGACGTCAAAATTTATTCAATTCTTTTGCTTTAACTCTGATGGGATAAAAGATTTGAGAAACAATATCAAACTGTCAACTTCTGAAAGTGTAAATAGATTTTCTCTAAGTTTTAATGGTTTTACTAGAAAAAAATTTTGAGTTTGTATTCTACTAGTTCAGAATTGTTGTACTATGTACCACAAAGGCTACATACAAAACCTTTTGATCTCGACGAAAATCTCAATTTTTCTAAAGGAGTATGCTCGCAAAAACATTTCTTTCAAAAATTGTTGTACATTAATAAATATTCGCGTGCTGACATTCTCGAAGGCCTTAAAAATGTTTCTGATGTCAAAATTTATTCAACTCATTTGGTTTAACTCTTTCAGGGTTGGTGGTCAGTTATCTAACCACCTATTTAAGAGTTCTCAAAACCACTGTTTATGCCGTCTGATGCCAATCTGCTAAGCAATTCCTTTTTTTAAAGTCGTCGTTGATCGTTTAATTCGAAACTTTTACTCCAGGGCATGCTGGGTAGATTAACAGATTTATTTGAAAATGTGGAAATGTGTTGTTTTTCAACGGGACTTTCCCTAATGTAATAAAAATGCTCAGAGTGTTTATTATTTAACGAATTCGGTGTTACTCTATGGTATAGTGTCCGTTTAATTATTTTATAACAAAAGTATTATAATATATTATATAATCTACGATAAATAAGGTAAGTAGCACGGTGGTTAGATTACTAACCACTGTGACTATAGCAGGTTTCATAAAATACATATTTATGTTGCATTATAAGGATGCCGCGTGTACTTAATGAACGTGATATAGATGATATTTTGTTGGAAAGTATACCTTCTGATTGCGAAAGTGTGTGTAGTCTTGAATCAGATGAAGGAGAAAATTATGAGATGCAAACGGACCCGATGGTGCTCGGTGACATACCTTCTGGGCTCCAGCTAAATCTTAAAGATGAATTTGACCTGAACGATATCATTACCATTTCAAATTTGCCTGACACTTACTAGTAGTGCTACTACGAGTGCTTCATTTACTCAAACTGTTATGAGAGAACCAAAATGGAAAAAAATTTTCAGAAGGGGGGAACCGGACAAGTACACTGGGGTAGGGGTGTACCAAACGATATAATAGAGTTAGAGGATGTCACACCTACGCCTATTGTTTAGATTTCGATATATATACTGGCAAGGATAGTGACAAAGTACAAACTGATCTCTTTGGTAAAGTTGTTCGACAATTTTGCATGGATCTGAAATTGAAAAATCACAAAGTCCTTATTTATAATTATTTCAATAGCTATGCCTTGCAGGAGACTTGTACAAAGATAACATATTTGCTTGTGGTACCGTAAACTCAAATCGTAAATATTAACCTATACTAAAAGAAGACAATGCTCTAAACAGGGGAGAACACGATTACAGAGTCAGTGACACAAATATCGCCTTCCTAAAGTGGAAAGACAAAAGATCAGTTTTCATGCTTACGAACTACGTAGATCCGAGAAAGACTGGTATTGTTACTAGCAGGAAACACAATGGAGCCAAAATTGAAATAGCTTGTCCTGAAGCTGTGATACAATACAACAATTCTATGAACTATGTGTACAAATTCGACCAGCTAAAAAGCACTGTTGCTATAGACCGAAAATCACGTAAATGAAAAATAGAATATTTTTTCACTTTTTAGACTGTGCTGTCACAAACTCCTACATTGTGTACATGGAAGCAGCTCAGTAACAAAAATTTTCGAAGAAGTGTTTACTAAGGGATTCTGGCACCAACTCAGGTGAAGAACTCTGAATTATGCTCTAAATGCTCCCACAATAGCTATGCATCTTCTCCTGTACAAATAAAGCGGCACAAACCAACTGTACCAACAGAATTACGTCTAGAAGGCGACATGCATCAGCCAGAGCGAACCACTTCTCGAAGATGTGCAAAATGCAGCACTAAGAAAAGTCCGGTGCGTACTATATGGCAATGCGGCACCTGTAAAGTCCCTCTTTGTATACGAAAATATAAAACGTGTTTTTCAGATTTTCATAAAAAATAAATTTGCTTATGTATTATACTAAACTTTTCTTAATGATTTGTTATGCCAACAGCCATGGTGGTTAGTATGCTAACCACCCTAATTTGTAAAAGCCCAAATTGTTTTTTCTTTTTTTACATGTTTTCCATAATAAATAAACGTTAATTAACCTAAAAATGCAATTGTTTTTATTCTGAAGTTATGTATAAGAAAGCGTGGCTGAAAGAGTTAACCCTAAGAGAATAAAAGCTTGAGAAATCATATCAGAATGCGAACTTCTGTTAGTGTAAATAAATATTAATCTTCTATAAAGTATAAATAAACCTTTTGTATTATGATAAGTGTCTCTTTTTGTTATATTCCTGATAAATTTGACAAAATACCAAATTCAGAAGATTGTCTTAATTCAATTACCATGCGCTGAGGTTCCTAACTAAGTGCGTTTTCATATGACGAAATTCCGCTTTAACGAATTCTTTTTCGGAACCAAGCTGCTTCGTTAAATCGAAGGTCGCCTGTTAATTAATTCAATTAAACACCCTGACATTATCTTAATAGCATGTGTAAAAGCGAACCCTTTTCATGTATATAATTCATTTTATCTAATCTATTCATCATTACACATGCTGTTCGCTTGAAATAATAAAAATGATACAATATAAAACCATGTGAAAGAATAGATCGATCAGTTTGAGAATAAAACACGATAAATTTTCATTGTCCTACCGAACTGAAGTTCCGATAAAATTGAAGTTGTGTTATCAATAATAAAATAAATATGTACATATATTCAGAATTTATGTGTATTGTATATGAAAGTAACTCAGTGATAGAATATAAATTTGAATACACTGAGTTATTTTATATACAGTCGCGGCCATATAATTAGCAACGTTAAAGTTTGCCGAAAGTAAAGTGACATTTTTCTGAGTATTGTTCAATATTACACCACCTCCTTTAACAACTAAGACTAAAATTTCTTCCTATACCAAGTAATAATATTCCCTTCTTTCTACAAAGGGCACTAGGAAAGTTTTGCAATACAGCTTTGTTTATTTAATTTTTTCAAAGTAATTTCCTCTACACTCAATACACCTCTCCATCCTCCGATAGAAACATACAATGACCATACTCCAAAAACATGAAAGGCGTGGTTACCACAATTCAAGAGTGGTGATTTCGATGTGCAAGACAAAGAACGTTCTAGTAGATCGAAAAAGTTTGAAGATGCGAAACTGCAGGAGTTATTGGATGAAGACCCAACCCAAACTCAAAAACAAATGGCAGAAGCATTAAATGTGGACCAAGAAACGATTTGCGGCCGATTACGAGCAACGGCGAAGAAAATGGGTAAATGGATGACACGTCAATTGAATGACAGGCGAATGGAAAATTGAAAAATCGTCTGCGAAAGCTGCTTCGAAGGTATGATCGGAAGTCATTTTTGCATCGAATAGTGACGGGTGACGAAAAATTGATTTATTTCGAAAACCCTAAGCGCAAAAATCATGGTTATCACCTGGCGAAGCTGGCCCGTCGACTCCAAGGCCAAATCGTTATCATCGCAAGACAATAATCTATGTTTGGTGGGACCAGTGGTGTATTACGAACTGTTGAAACCTGGTGAAACAGTTAATACTAATCGCTACCGACAACAAATTATCAATTTGAACCATGCATTAATAGAAAAACAACCAAATTGGGCCCGAAAATATGGTAAAGTGATTTTACAGCACGATAACGCGCCGTCTCATACAGCAAAACCGGTCAACAAGCGTTGAAAGCACTTGGATGGGACATAATATCGCACACGCCGTCCTCTCCAGACCTTGCCCTATCAGACTATCACCATTTCGCATCAATGGGACACGCGCTTGCAGAGCAGCACTTCGCTAATTTCGAAGAAGTTAGAAAATGTCTCGATGAATGGTTTTGCTCAAAAGACAAACAGTTTCTTTTGGTATGGCATCAATAAATTGCCCGAAAGGTAGGCAAGATGTGTAGAATCAAATGGCCAATACTTTGAATAAATAAACTCTTCCGCTTTCTTAAAAATTATGTAGTTTTTTTTACGAAAAAGCGGGTAATAACCTTCCGATACACCTGAGATGTGTATATACATTTATAATGATTTCATTTTACATTTCTGAGTACTTAATAAAATCTGTGTTTAATTAATAAAACGAATATTACAAACTACACCCCTGTGTATTTACGACTCAGTGCACCTGAACCTCATTTACATTATCGCTAGCTTATTGCTAGGGAACACCAGGGGATGCCATAAAGGTATATACTTTCTCTTTAGTCAAAATAAATTGAAACGATAGCCAAGAATGAATAAACGAGTTATTCATTTTAGTCATCAACTTATACAACTTTCACTATTTTATCAAGATAAGGAAAGAACGTTAAATCTTAAAAGTTTGTACAGGGTTTTTCGGCAATATTTACAATTGAATTACTTAAAAGATTAATCAAAGTCATAAATAAAAATATCATTCCTTTTATATTGGATTAAATGCGTTATTAACATTTTAAGTTTGTAGATTTATTTTCACTTGTATCTAATGTTTGTTTGTTTTAAGATAGTTTTGTTTATTTATGTAAACAATTTAAGTAACGTATTGTATTATGTAATTCGAAGTCATTGTTTAAAATCTTAACAATTACAGTAATTTAGTAAAGAATTATTTGTTAATATATGACAATGGTAAATTTTATTTAAATTGGATTTTTTTATTAGTCAGGTTACGAAGTATGACGTGGATTTTGGTTTTTTGGTAAGTTGGAAAAAACAAAAACGAATATAATAACGATAAAAGTTTGTATAATATCAGGCAATTAAATTACACAGTCACATATTACGTCTCGAGAACTTTTATAATAAATATCGTTTGTTAACGGATTTAGATGTTCAAATGGAACCTATTTCTAGAAGAAACAATCATTACATTATTATAAAGATCCCCTTATTATCGGTTTTGGATCAAGTGCCTATTAGGGTCTAAACATAGATAATGAAATATGTGAAAGCACAGCTAATAATGTCCAATTTTAGTTGAAGTTTGTGTTCTTGCTAAGAAATATATTAAAGTGCTTTAATAATATATATATATATATATATATATATATATATATATATACAGTACCATTCAAAAGAAAGAAGCATATTTTCAAAAATTTATTTACTAAAACGTTTTTACTAATAATTATTGAGTTAATTTGCTATCTGCTTCTGGGTTTCCGGGGTGGAATCGCGTCACTAGTATATCTGCCGACGTTTCGTACCCATTTGTATGGGACATCTTCAGGGCTGAACTACTGCACTGAAACTAGTTCAGCCCTGAAGATGTCCCATACAAATGGGTACGAAACGTCGGCAGATATAATAGTGACGCTGTTCCAGCCCGGAAACCCAGAAGCTGATAGCACGGACCACGACCGCGGAAGTCTACGTACCAAATTAGTAATTGCATTTATTATTTTTAATATTGATAGAAACTGAGCCGTACGCTACTGCGAAAGCACTCGTTTCGGCAGCCCCAGTTGTACGTGAAGTATGAATGCTTCTGTGAGCCAAGGTATATAAATTATTTTCCCATTGTTGTTTTCTTGATTTACTTCGATAAAAAAAACAATACAATGGCGTTAAACTAAATAGATGTTAAATCTTTTAAACAATTAAGCGGTTTTTTATTTAATAAAGGAGTCATTGTGCCATCACTTTATTACTTGCCTGTATACGCATGCTTGTTATACGCTGATTGCAGTATTTAATTAAAACGAAAACGTGATCAACTCGCTTTCAATTTGAATGGCCTACATTTAATTACAATTCTCTAATTCAACACGTCATTTAACGACAAAAATTTCTCTTTCGTTTCACCAACAATAAAAACATTGTCTTAACGATACCGAAGTACGTCTTATTGACTATAGAAGAACAATTATTTCGATGATTCATACAGCAAACAAACCCAAACAAATCGCAAAGATCCTTCGAACGCCACGATACTTCCCAGGTCATAATTTCACCGGCGATTGCTATTGAATTGATTCCTTTGTACGTATGTAAATTGTATCTTCACTCTCTTGTTTACAAACAAACATTTTTATCAAACACTTTGCGTAGCAGAATACTGCTAACGGAGTCGAGGCGTGAATTAAAAATGTTTTAAAATACCGTGTGTAAATAACGAATTTACCTTTTTTTTAACAAATGAGGATTTCTCAACGTTATTCATGACCTACTTCTATGCTGGAGTGATTTTCGTTAAGTCATTCTATAAATTTTAAAGTTACTCAATGACTTTTAATCTGAAGTTTATGAAATTTATTACTATTTAACTATAGTCAGTCGCAAAATGTTCGTACACTCCTGAATGTTAAATATCACCAATAGTGAACATTCGGCTGTGATAAAGCGTATTTACTTTCGTTTAAAAACGTTAAAAAACTAAAAACCTCTACTAACAACATGAAAACTGTTATAATTTACAACTACCAAAGAATTTGCTAATATTTTAACATCGAATGTCAAAAAAATTTTCATTATATAAAACATAAAGACAGAACTAAGAAGAGAAACAGAAACCAACACGAATAATCTTGGAAACTGAACAACATACACTACCGGTCATATTTATTTGCCCACCCCAATTTTATGTGTTTCTTGAAATACGGATTATCTTTCGTAAAATCTGTATTATAATTATTCAACAATATTATTAGTGGAAGTAATTCCATATGAATTTCTACGAAAATCTTAAATTGTTTATGATGTATCGTAATGGTGTCATAAATTGGAAAAATACCATAAATATTATATAGGCTAATCCCTACAGTATTAACAGTTTTATCTGCATTTCCGAAAGGTATTACCAATATTGTTATTGTACTAACTAATTACAATATTAGGATGTGTTATTCAAAAAGGAAAATAAATTTTATGTCGGTCATCGTTCATCTTTTGTTGCGAAATCAGTGAAATAGAGAGTTATTGTGAATATTTTAATGCAATGCCGAAGACGAAGGAATTATCTGTTGAAGTGCGTGCTATGATAATTGCTTATCATCGTACGGGTAAAAGTAATCGCGAAATTGCAAAAGAATTACAATTAAATCGCAGAACCGTTGATTATAACGTTAAAAAATTTGAAGAAAGTGGTACATTTTTCAACAAAAGAAGATCTGAATGACGCAAAGCGACGACATCTGCAGATGACCGGCATCTAATACGGATAAGTAGACGCGATAGACGAAAAACAACACTAGAAATTGCTGCTGAATTGAATTGAGCGCGTGCTAAACCAATTAGTGTGTCCACGGTACAGAGCAGGTTAAGGCAAGCGGGTTTATACGAAAGAACTGCTCTGCGAAAACCACTACTACGAAAGCAAAACAAGATAAAATGACTAAATTGGGCTAAAGAACATAAGAATTGGACAATTGATCAGTGGAATAATGTGTTGTGGACAGACGAATCGAAGTTTGAACATTTCGGTAGTAAAAGGAGAATATTCGTAAGAAGATCCGCAGGAGAAAGAGTACTGCCAGAATGTATTGCGCCTACCGTAAAGCATGGAGGAGGTTCAGTAATGATTTGGGGGTGTTTTGATGAAAGATCTGTAGGCGATCTCGTCAAAATTGAGGGAATCCTAAGAAAAGAAGGCTACAAGGAAATTTGAGAAAATAACGCCATTCCTTCAGGACTAAGGATTCTTGGCAAAAACTTTGTATTTCAACAGGACAACAATCCGAAACACACTTCTAGATTGTGTGGCGATTACTTGCGTCAACTAGAAGAGCAAGGGCAAATCTCTATAATGGTATGGCCAGCTCAAAGCCCTGATCTGAACCCAATAGAGCTTCTTTGGGAAGAATTGGACCGGAAGGTTTGAGAACGTGCTCTATCATCCACCACTTTACTGTGGGAACAACTTCAAGAAGCCTGGGCACAAATTACAGAAGATACACTGCAAAAATTAATTGAAAGGATGCCGCGGTTATGTGCCGCAATTATCAAAAATAAAGGTGGGCACATTGATGAGAGCAAAATTTAATAATAATTAATGATAAAGTTTTTATATAAGAAAAATGTAACTATTTTATGTTTATTTTACACTATTGTATTGGTACAATAAATAAATTTTCAGTACGCATTTGATAGTTTAATAATTTTGGCTAAAACTAAGGGTGGGCAAATAAATATGATCGGTAGTGTATATCGCGATCTTTTTACAGGTTTAGCCGTCTACCACAATTTAGTCCCTCCACGAGACAGAAACAGTGGCGCTTAAATTGTGGTAGACGGCCAAACCTGTAAAAAGATCGCGATATATACAAATTCTTCGTTCTTAATACGGATCTTGCACCTGCTATTTTATAATTTGGCTAATTACTATGCGTTAAGGGTGCGTGGTATCTATCGTAGATTAACCGCCAAGTAACTTCGTTCCAACTGTACATTTTCTATGAGAGAAGCATTATGAAATTACCTTCGAAAAGTTATCGAACAAAACGGTGCATATTTGACCTAAGTCGGATCCTTCTAACTGTGCTAATAAATCCTTCAATTTAATGCAAAAATAATGGATTTCTTTTTACTAGACCTTATAATTTCGTCATAGAATGAAGTGCACCAAAATTTTTCGTCGACTCAAGAATATTTAATGTTCTTTTTAAATATTAACAGCTTTCATATTATTATCATGTTTGCTGATGTTGCTAAACGGAAAAAAATATGCGGTATCATAATCTAATGTTTACATTTGCAGATTTTCAACATTCATGAATCACGAGTTGTGGGAACATTTTCGCGATTGTAGACATTATGGGTAATCGCACAAAATACATATTAAATGTAAAATGAAACGTACGTACACTACCGGTCATATTTATTTGCCCACCCTTAGTTTCAGCCAAAATTATTAAACTATCAAATGTGTACTGAAAATTTATTTATTGTACCAATACAATAGTGTAAAATAAACATAAAATAGTTACGTTTTTCTTATATAAAAACTTTATCATTAATTATTATTACATTTTTCCCCTCATAAATGTGCCCACCTTTATTTTTGATAATTGCGGCACATAACCGCGGCATCCTTTCAATTAATTTTTGCAGTGTATCTTCTGTAATTTGAGCCCGGGCTTCTTGTAGTTGTTCCCACAGTACAGTGGTGGATGATAGAGCACGTTCTCGAACCTTCCGGTCCAATTCTTCCCAAAGAAGCTCTATTGGGTTCAGATAAGGACTTTGAGCTGGCCATACCATTATAGAGATTTGCCCTTGCTCTTCTAGTTGACGCAAGTAATTGCCACACAATCTAGAAGTGTGTTTTGGATCGTTGTCCTTTTGAAATACAAAGTTTTCGCCAAGAATCCTTAGTCCTGAAGGAACAGCGTTATTTTCTCATATTTCCTTGTAGCCTTCTTTTCTTAGGATTCCCTCAATTTTGACAAGATCGCCTACAGATCTTCCACCAAAACACCCCCAAATCATTATTGAACCTCCTCCATGTTTTACGGTAGGCGCAATACATTCTGGCAGTACTCTTTCTCCTGCGGATCTTCTTACGAATATTCGCCTTTTACTACCGAAAAGTTCAATTTTCGATTCGTCTGTTCACAACACATTATTCCACTGATCAATCGTCCAATTCTTATGTTCTTTAGCCCAATTTAATCGTTTTATCTTGTTTTGCTTTCGTAGTAGTGGTTTTCGCAGAGCAATTTTTCCGTATAAACCCGCTTGCCTTAACCTTCTCTGTACCGTGGACACACTAATTAGTTTAGCACGCGCTCTATTCATTTCAGCAGCAATTTCTGGTGCTGTTTTTCGTCTATCGCGTCTACTTATCCGTATTAGATGCCGGTCATCTGCAGATGTCGTCGCTTTGCGTCGTCTAGATCTTCTTTTGTTGGAAAATGTACCACTTTCTTCAAATTTTTTAACGTTATAATCAACGGTTCTGCGATTTAATCGCAATTCTTTTGCAATTTCGCGATTACTTTTACCCGTACGATGATAAGCAATTATCATAGCACGCACTTCAACAGATAATTCCTTCGTCTTCGGCATTGCATTAAAATATTCACAATAACTCTCTATTTCATTGTTTTCGCAACAAAAGAGGAACGATGAGTGACATAAAATTTATTTTCCTTTTTGAATAACACATCCTAATATTGTAATTAGTTAGTACAATAACAGAATATTGGTAATACCTTTCGGAAATGCAGGTAAAACTGTTAATACTGTAGGGATTAGCCTATATAGTATTCATGGTATTTTTCCAATCTATGACACCTTTACGATATATTATAAACAATTTAAGATTTTCGTAGGAATTCATATGGAATTACTGCCGCTAATAATATTGTTGAATAATTATAATACAGATTTTTCGAAAGATAATCCGTATTTCAGGAAATACATAAAATTGGGGTGAGCAAATAAATATGACCGGTAGTGTACGTATATTAAATTTACATTACTATAGTTTTTACTAATTGCGAACGTTTTTTATTGTATTTTATTGAAGTATAATATAGAGAAACATTTGTTGCTAGGATAGATATAGGAAAGCGTTTGATAATATTTACCAGTGATATTCAATTTTTACCAATGACTGCACATCTATATTTAAATAAATGTAATAAAAAATTTGCTTATAAATATCACATATTGATAATTTGTTATTGCAATAACATCAAAATAATTTTTTAAAAAATAATAAAATATCTTTTTTTCCATACGAATGGGTTACCGAATTGTTTATTCTGAAATAACCTTGAAGCAAACATTTCCTTATGTTATGTATATGAGGCAAGTTTTACCTTATAAATAACGCAAGTTGTATGGAGTAATATAATGTCAAAACTAGTGCGTGAGTCAAAACATATCACACGACTTTACAAGCAATACACTGTCATCGAAAATAAATCAAATATTACGTATCAACTCAAAATAACATTAAAAAAATATACAGATAACAAATAGCGAACTCGACCGTTTCGCACGTATCTCTTCGAAGCATTTCTATCTAGTTTCGTCATACGGAAAGGAGATACAAAGAGCGCGCAACAAGTGCAAACGAATACATTTTGTTGCATCACATCGGACAAAGACATCTTGTAAATACTAATAAAATTAAATTTTGCAATGCCTACCTCTGCTCCAAACCACAACTGTCCAGCAAGATTTTCTTGCAGAACGTCTTCGGGAAATTTCACTCTGAAATCACGATTGGCTCGCTCATTACCAATTAGATCTTCCATTATAGCGTTCGTGATCGTTAAAACTTTGTCTTGAGATTGGCGCAATTGATTCACCAAAGCAGAACATCTTTCGGGATCTTTCCTGCCATCGAAACTGTCCAATTCACTAGCTATCATATTTAAAGCTTCGTCAGCGAAGAAAAATTGAGCCAACAATGATTTGTCGTCTTTCTGGAAGAGATTTGCACACCATTACTCATTAGCGTAAATAAACGCGTGCTTTTTTATCCGTCATAGCGATCAACTTATTTACGAATTCTCTTGTTTCATAAAGGGTATTAAAAGTGTTTGTTTAGAACAGTAATTAAAGCAATCAAAAGATAAGTGTATCAATGATTCACATTGTTTAATTAAAGTGTAAGAAGTATAATAAAGGGAAAACCAGCATATGTTATTACTAGCCTAGATAATTATTTATAATTTCATTGGCATTGCCAGAAAGTAGACATACAACTTTTAAAAAACTACACTGACATACATAAGAATATTTGAAAACGTATAAATGTGATTCAAAAAGATAAATGTTATTTCAGTAAAGTAGGTAAATTGTAATTTCTTTCGTTTTGATCACAACCGTACATAAAAACTCCTAAATTGTAAAAATTTGTAGTAAAAAGTCGAGGAGAAAGCAATTATATTGAGGTTAGGATTGTCTCTTTTGTTTTTATTCTCCGCAGACCTTGACTATATTTAACGGTGATAATATAGAAATGTTTAGACGAATACAGTCTGTAATATCTTTTATCAGTCTTTTTTCAAACGTATCTATTTAATTTCGTGTAGTTAATTTAAAAAATTTCGTTTTCAAATATATTCAATAACCACATCGTGTTTCACTTCACACGTACCCCATTAAATGCAAATAATATCCTTACCTTAGGTCTGTAAAACCATTTCCTAATAGAATCCATTACGTTTGTTTATAAAATATCACATTTAAACGAAAATGGCTTTAATTTACGTGAAAATTTGGCAAAATGTTTCGAAAAAAAATTATAAAACACACAGTCTGTTGTACGCAACCATGTTGGTTAACACACTTAAAATGCAATCATTTCCGCACACTTTACGGGTATTTTCAGATACATCACACCGTGAGATCGCTCTTTGGTTCACCGTCCTTCCTCTAAACAAAACATTAATGCGGTTTGTTCATATAGACGTTCGGAAAAAGAACGTTTCTTATCACTACGAGGTATGGAATTATAAATGAATCACGATGGTTTTGACGTTTCCCTATTTGACAGACCCAGTCATGTGACTAATGACGTAGTGTAGTATTCATTTTAAAAAATCTTTCGAAGAATGGAAAAATTTTGTGTAAATATAATTTGGATACGCATTTGATATAAAAATAATTTATTATTCTTAGTTTTATTAAAAATTCTTTCTTTTTATTTATTTTTAGTAAACAATTTTTTGATAAACAGTAGATGGCGCGCCTAGTGTAGTTGATAATTTCTGTCGGGCTAGTTTTAAAAAAATCTTTAACAAAAATATTTTAAAAACGAATAACATAATTAGAATTTTACCGGAAATAATTTTGTGTAAATATAATTTGGATTTTACGCATTTGATATAAAAATAATTTAACAAATTTTCAAAAATTCACCATTACGTTTTATTAAAAATTCTTATTTGCTTTTTATTTCTCTTGCAGCAACTCGTATTTATTTTTTAATAGGTATTTTTAGTAAACAATTTTTTGATAAACACGGCCTATCCAACGGTTTGGAAATCTTTGGCGCGCCGCCATATGATAATGTAGAATTCTATTTTTTCGAGTTACCCGTTGATAATTTCTGTTTTGTCGGGCTAGTTGAACTCGTAGTAAAGTATCATCATTATGAAGCTTATCCAACATGATTTCACAAAAGTTACTTCTTCTTTCTGCATACAATTAGTTCCTTATGGTTTTAAAAATGATACTTTCTCGTTTTATACAAAGCTCTTGTGGAGAGCATATTATTATTTTCGATTGTTTGTACAATTTCATCTCTTTTGGCGTCAAATAACAAAAATATTTTAAAAACGATTTATAACATAATTAGCTACTTTATTTTACCTATAATAAAACAATAAATAATAATAATAATAAAACAATAAATAAAACAATAAATAATAATAATAAAACAATAAATGAATATGATATGCTTGTTTTAAATTATATGCCACATTAAAAATATATTTAATCACGTTTTCCAATGACTTTATTTTTCCTTAAAGTTTATAACGCAGTACAGGTTGATGAATACATTCCAAGAATCTACGCACAAACATGCACGGTTAAAGTATAAACTAGTGGACCAGATGAGTTCGTCACGCCTTTAAAAGAAACCCGCTTTCTATCAGCTACAGAGTGTTTAATGTAAAAGATTACCTTAAAACGTTTCTCAACATGCCATAAGTCTTAGTGATTATACTAAAAGCAATAGCCTATTAATAGTATTTAAATACATTGTGGGACAGTCTTAAGCAACGACACGATAAGATTCCATAGAAGTTGTGTAAATTCGTATATTTTTGAATTCTTTTAAAAACGAAATTTATTTAGACAATCGAATTGACTGATGTAAATTGATTAATAATATTTACTACTTTGTCGTGTTAAACGGGTCTTCATCAAGTAACGTTTGAGTTAGTTACATACAATAGGTAACTTGATGGACATTTAAAATTTAACACTAATTACGTGTTTCCTTAAATTATACGTTTTTGTCTAACTGCCATATTACATTCTTCGAGACCTGGTAACAATTGCCTTTTATTGGGTTGGCAACTAAGTACTTTCGGTTTTGTAGTATAAAATAAAATACTTTTTTTTAAACAAAGAATAGTTTTTAATCAATTATATATTTTCCATTTTGCTCAATGACCTTTTGCCATCTTTCTTTCAGCTGCGTGATTCCGCGCTAATAAAATTTCTGGTCCTTATCAGCAAAAAACTGAACCAGGTACGAGTGAAGGTCATCGTCATTTGTGAAAGTTTTACCATTCAAAGAATTCTGCAAACTTCGAAATAAATGGTAATCAGATGGTGCTAGATCAGGGCTGTGTGGGGGATGTGGCATCATTTCCCAGCCAAGCTCCAATAGTTTCCCACGAGTTGCCAAAAATGTGTGAGGCCTTGCATTATCTTGGTGGAAAACTACACCTTTCCGATTTAACAATTCTGGTCGTTTTTCTTTGATTGCTTCATCCAGTTTTATTAATTGTTGACAGTAAACATCAGAATTGATCGTTTGGTTCCTTGGAAGCAGCTCAAAAAGCACAACACCTTTGTAATCCCATCAAACTGACAGCATGATCTTTTTTGGATGCAATTCAGCTTTCGATGTGGTTTGAGCTGGTTTATCGTGTTTGCTCCATGATTGTTTTCGAACTATGTTACTGTACAGGACCCATTTTTCATCACCAGTGATGATTCTTTTTAAGAAAGGGTCTAAGGTGTATATCGCAAAAGTGCTCTTTGTGTTAAATGAATTTCTTTCAATTCGTGAGGTACCCAAATATCAAGCTTCTTAACTAGCCCAAAACATTTTAAATGTTTTTCAATTGTTGTGTGCGATACATGTAGCCTCTCCGCAACCTCTCGAACAGTTATACGACGATCTTCTTCAATTATGACTTTGATTTGGTCATCATCAGCCGACCAGAACGTTGCTCATCTTTGAGGAAAAAATCTCCAGAACGGAATTTTTTATACCAATTCTGACACGTGCGCTCTGTTAAGCAATTAGCACCATAAACTTCGCATATCTTTTTGTGAGTCGCAGCAGCTTTCTTTCCTTTACGGAAATAAAATAGTAAAATATGTCGAAAATGTTCGTTTCTGCACTCCATTTAAAATTAACCCACAACTAATAGCTTTAATAAAAATCACGCACTACTTGCTTCTGAAGTTACGTCAATGTGACTAGTATCACGCGACAAACGGTAAAGTACAGCACTAACATACGTTATACAAAAAATAAAGCAACGCTCTCTATTAGTAAAAACCGAAAGTACTTAGTTGCCAACCCAATACATGAATCTTCCCTATTTTTCTTCATTGACGTCTCAAAAAGAATGCTTAGTTGATAATTTAAAAAAAATTGTCACACCAATTTTTATATTACTGTTTAACGTACACAGTCCGTCGCAGAGAAAACTGAACCGATTTTTTTAAAAATTGTAATTGTTAGAGGCGCCATCTATTAAAAAAACTATGAGTCGGTAAGGTAGATCTTTCGCCAATATCTTGTCAAAATACCATGACTATTGCATCATTAGAAGCAGAGAAATTGCGTATAAAGTAACCATGTGCATTAGGTATTGGTCGAAAAATGTTTTGAACAATAATACATAATTAATAATGTAAAAATAAATGAATATATACACATATTAAATAGGTATTTAACAGTATATAACAATAGTACAGTAACATAAATATATAATAAGATATATAACATGTACACAGTCTGTCGCAGAAAACCGAAACTTTTTTAAAGACATCAGATATGACTTCCGACAACTTTCTTAAACTATATAATAATAAAATCAATGTTGATTGGTCGTTTATTGAATCGTTTTTTATACTGGAAGTCGTTCGATGGTAACAATCCCCCAATCACTGCAATCCTATCGGCTAATGGGGCAATTCTGCTCAGCATTCCCTCAAGAATGCAGAGCAGCTGCTGCTACCACAAGAAGGTTTACGATCTACACAGTCTGTCGCAGAGAAAACGGAACAATTTTAAAATAGTGATTCTTAGTGGCGCCATCTATAATAAAAAGAAAATATGCATCGGTAAGGTAGATCTTTCGTCAATATTATGTCAAAATATCACGGCATTTGCATCATTAGAAGCAGAGAAATTGCTTATATATAACAGGGTGTATTTGGCATTGGTCGAAAAATAAATTATGAACAAAGAGCAAATATCGAGTTCTGTTTTAAACTCGGTAAATTGTTTACTGAAACGTTTAAATTGATGAAACAAGTGTCTGGTGATGCGTGTTTATCACGTACGGGTATGTATGAGTGATATTCACGATTTACAGACTGTCGTACGGACATAAATGACGACGAACTTCCTTGTGCCAAAAAATCTGTGGTTACGGAATGTAACATCAAACTTGTGCTTGAATTTATCAGAAATGAGCCGAAATCTTCATTTCCATACGTGGGAATAGAATTAAACATTTTCGAAGGTTCAATTCATCACATTTTGACACAGCATTTGGGACTAAGAAAGAAAGACAGTGTTATGCCGTCGTCGATAGCTATTAAAAAGGCATAGACAGCGATCTTGAAGGACATCTCTAAAGATGAACTTAAAAATCCATTCGATGTGTTACCTGACCGTGCAAAAGGTTGTATTGAAGCCGAAGGCGACTTCTTTCAATAAAATAAATGAATTTTACCAAAATAGTAAGCTTTTGTTTTCATTTTAAAAAAGTTCAGTTTTATCTGCGACAGATAATTCGCAATTCCATTTAGAATGTAATGATTTACAAGAGTTTCTGGTTAGGGTAACAATGCTCTTGTGTTTAGACTTATTTTCATTATAACCCGGTCAATATAGTAACACGACTAAGAACCATCCAAAACAAATATATTTGTTTTGGATGGATAATTTTATACTGCACCCAAATGAGCGAGCAATTGTAACAGTTAACAGATGCAAATAGCTAACGATTGTTAATAATTAACGGAACACAAATAACTTTCAAATTTAGAATATTCGGAATTGTAGACGACATAAAAGAATTCGTCATCTTCAACAAGTATTGTTGGCAAGTATTACTGGCATTAATTCAAAAAAAATCGAAAGGTATGTGGCCGAAACTTTTACTGAAAATATTAAATTTGGGAATTAAAATTACGTTAATAAAATTAAATATTCTATAGAAAACAGTACGCAAAATGCAGTGTGAAAATTCGTTCCTCACGTTCCACGGAGTGAAGTTAATATACAGAGTGTATCAGCCAAATGGAATAAATTCGATAATAATTAAATGGAAGGGTGTTCGAAAAAACGCTCGGACACGTCGATTCGGATTTTTAGTTGCGTATTTTTTTAAACATAAAGTTTATATACAGAGTGTGTCATGTAAAAGTGGTCAATACAAACTTTCTTATTTTAAATGCAACACCCTGTTAAATATTAAATTCTTGGATTCTTTAGAAAATTCCAGATATATTTCATGTACAATGTCCTATACCTATCTTCGACTGTTTCGGATATATTAAATGTTTTCAGATTAATTTGAAAAATTTTTGATAATGTAAAAAATAACAAGAAAAACATTAATGTCACTGTAGGAGATGTTCAAAGTGTTCGCCGCAAACGTCTTGACAACATCCTAATCTTAAATAAAAATTTTTCCTAACGTTGCTCAACATCTCAGGTGTGACCGATCTAATCGCAACTATTATTCGTCTTCTTAAGTCAGCTAAGTCGAGGGGTTTAGTTTTGTATACTATACTCTTGACATATCCCCATAAGAAGAAGTCTAATATATATATATATATACTGTGTATATACACGCTACCTTAATGCTACGATAATATTTATAGTGTATACTTACTTGCATATATACATACTATGTATATGTATGTACATACACGCCGCCTTAATGCTGCAATACTTGTCGTATGCATGTATTCACACATATTCAATAACACTTCTGGAAAGGAGGAATTCGGAGTTTTTACTCAGTAGTACTAGATCGTAACACTATGTCGAAAGAAAATGAAAAAGACGGTTTTAAAAAGAACACTTTTAAACGCAAAATAAAACAAATAATTATAAAAACAATGAAACCACTACAGTAAACGAAAAATAATATTAACCTGTAACCAAATTCTAAAGAATTGGCGCTGATTTTTGACAATGGAGACTTACTAATTGACTACGAAAACCATTCTTAAAATAAAACATCAATAGTTGAGGCGGCAAATTCAAACTAACCTCAATCAATTAAAATTTTATTTGACATAATGGCAAGTAAAATATCGAAAATATTTTTATTCGAATTCGTTTGCAACAAAAGACAAGACGTGTCCCATACCTATATTAAAATGGCATACAGATCGAGTAAACTCGTTGTAATAAAAAGAAAGCAAAACAAAGATCTAGAATAAAAAGACCGAGACAAAGTAGACTTCGGTCTGTTGATATTCAAAATGTCCTGTCTTAACAAGCGGTCGTTTAACGGTTGAAAAACGAGCACATCAACTCTAATGCGTTTTACTTGTTCCGATAATTAATCAGAAATCGTTTAACATTAACAACGCGACTACATCCTTGTAACATAGGCTCATTATAATACCCGGTCGTTTTATTAAGTGATTTTCACATTTTATGACCGTACGCCATGCGAAATATCTAAACTATTTGGAATGTGGTCACGTTGGTGCGGTAATATATATATATATATATACTTAGCTATACAGGTACGGAAAGACATTCATATGTTTTATAGGATTGCGTATTTTTCAAAAAGAATACTTTGTTATATTAATACGTGCAGTAAAAATTGTGAGACACAAAAATTTTTATCGGAGCTTTGAGAAATAACGTTGAAGAGTGAATTACACAGTCTGTCGCAGAGAAAACCGAATTTTTTTAAAATAGTAATTCTTAGTGGCGCCATCTATTAAAAAAATATGCGTCGGTAAGGTAGATCTTTCACCAATATTATGTCTTAATATCATGACATTTGCATCATTAGAAGCAGAGAAATTGCACGTAAAGTAACAGTGTGTATTTGGCATTGATCGAAAAATGAATTTCGAATAAAGCAAAAACAGATTTTGTTTTAAACTCGATAAATCATTTACTGAAATGTTTAATTTGATGAAACAAGGATGCTTGTTTATCACGTACGAGTGTGTATGAGTGGTATAAATGACTGGGAGACGGTCGTACGGATATAAATGACGACGAACATCCTGGTGCAAAAAAGATCTGTGGTTACGGAAAGTAACATCGAACTTGTACGTGAATTTATCAGAAATGAGCCGAAATCCTCATTGCGATACTTGAGAATGGAATTAAATATTTCCAAAGATTTAATTCATCGCATTTTGATACAGCATTTGGGACTGAGAAAGATTTGTGCAAGGTTTGTACCACACAAGCTAACTGAAGTCAGCATTGTATAGACTTGATTAAAGACTCAAAAAAGGACCAAAGCTTCAGATATTCTATTGTGACTGGCGATGGGACGTGGTGTTTTCAATATGATCCAGAGACCAAGCGTTAAATCTCTGAATGGAAGCATCTAAGCGAAGAAAGACCGAAAAAAAGCCGTTTGGAGAAGTCAAAAGTGAAGACAATGTTGATTTGTTTTCATGATTTCAAAGGCATAGTGCACAAAGAGCTTTTACCAACTACTCAAACAATCAATGCTGTATATTATGTTGGTGTTATGAGACGTCTTTTGGGGCGTATTCCTCGTGTGCGCCTTCAATATCATGGAAATGGTAGACGGCTTTTGTTACATTCTAAAATCGGTGATAAGCGCCGAGTGATAAGATAGCACCATCTTATCACCGATTTTTTAACTACAAATGACATTTTAACCATTAACCATTCACCGTATTCACCGGATTTGACCCCCTGTGGTTTCTATCTATTCTCCAAACTACATTTACTGATGAAAGGACAGCGTTATGCTAACGTCGAAGCCATTAAAAAGGCATCGATAGCGATCTTGAAGGACATCTCTAAAGATGAGCTTAAAAATTCATTTGCCATGTTAATTGACTGTGCAAAACGTTATATTGAAGCAGAAGTCGACTACTTTGAATAAACTATATGAATTTAACCAAAATAATAAACTTTTGTTATCTTCCTCTGGGCTTCCGGGCTGAAACCGCGTCCCTGGTATAACTGCCGACGTTTCGTACCCACTCGTATGGAACATCTGATGTCCCACACGAGGAAGCCCAGAAGAAGATAGTATGGACCACGACCACGGAAGTCTACGTACCAGATTAGTAAACTTTTGTTTTTATTTTAAAAAAGTTCGGGTTTCTCTGCGACTGCAACATTTAATTTGATTGTTTCCCCTTTCCACATCAATGTTCGTATTCTATATACGTCTTTCGACAACTAAGTTGTCATCATCAGTAGATAATCACAGAGTCATACTTGGAACCACGGCAAAACCCGCACAGAAACGAAATGCGTACCAGATCTACACCGTCTAAAACCAAACACACACTCAGTGGGTGCTTTCGTGGTTACAGGTGCGACACTGTAATTAATTATACTGCTAATGATGACAATTTAGTTGTCAAAATACGTATATTGAACACGAACATTGATGTGGAATGGGGTAAAAGAAGATAATGATTGATTTTGCCATAGATAAAAGAATGAAAAACGCCCCATAAGAACCCGTATCACCTTCTAAATTGTGAATGAATTATAAATTTATTCTAATGCGTTTTCATGTGCGTATTTTTCGATTTACACATCTCTTGGAGTGTATTGTGGACAACTGCCATGAGAGTTTGTTTATTTAAATAAAAATGAAAACAGGAGAATGAAAGAAGACAAAGGTAAAAAAAAATGAATGATTGAAAGAGACGAAACGCACATCTGGACGACGGGAATGAATCTTTATGAACATTTCAACAATACAAACTTAAACACCTCCATTATTATGTCATTTATATTAGGTTTGTCTGGCGACCACTTGTAATCGCACTTAATAACAGAACTCGACCAAACTGGTGATATTAGCCATCCAATATCCACACGGAATAAAAGGAGATGGAAATAATCACAACAAACAATAAATATATTGCTCACTCATTTCATAGAACATATGAACGTACGAGTTCGCATTTTGTGGGTTAGATTAGGACGAAGTAAAGAAAAACGAAAAAGAAAAAGACGCAGTCGAAACCGCAAAATCGTCCGTTTTAACCTTTAAAATGTCATTAGTAACGTTTATCTTGGAGATTTGTATCTGCTGCCTTGTTATTTCATAACATCGCCGTTTTATACGTGATAGTTATTGTGGTGCGATGAGGGCGATATGTTGGTAATGAAAAAAGAGTTGTCCAGAAGGGTATCATTACGTTAGAAGAAGAAAATCGATTAGGGAAGAGAGGGTTATTACATTAGAAAGATTAATATTTTATTGTCTTTGGGCGGCAGTGGATTACGTAGGTTTCTTTCTTAAATATTTTCTTTAACTTTAGTTAAAGCCACGTTTAATTTGTTTGGATTCATTATGCTCATTGTAAACTTTAAATTTTAATATACACCATTGTGAATACATTATAGTATCTGACATTTGAATTACAGCCATCTTCTGATTGGTATTGCTTCAAATTTATCTCAAATAAAATAAAAACATGCACATATTACTAACACAAAATGTTTATTTATGCTTTATTGAAGATAAACATTTTGGTAATCCATCTTTGGCCAGATAGAATTAATGCAGTCATTGTTAATTCTATTTGGTATGCAAGAAATATATCTTTCATTTAGGCCAGAAATTTCCTACCTGTAAAATAATGTATTTTTCTGAACTCATTAATGTCCAATGCACTTTACTGGGGCTCATGTATGATTTTTATTCTGATCTTTATTGGGAAGACGCAAAATGCAAGTGAATATTTGGATTTTTTACGAAACAAATCAAAACTTTGTCAAATTCACAAACCAAAATTCAACAAGTTCAAAATATACATAGGTAATATGGAAGATGAATTTAATGCTTTGATAGTAATTGGTATTCAGACCTCCACGATTAGTGGTTTGCAATAGATCTTAATTTGACCTGATATTTAGCCTTCGTGATACATATAAGAATAATTCTGAACTAGCAGAATACAATCCCAATACTTTTTTCTAATAAAATCGTTCAATCTTATAGATAATCCATTTACACTTCTAGAAGCTTGCGTTTGGATATGGTTTCTCAAGTCCCTTATTCTCTCAGGGTTAAACCAAAAGAGTTAAATAAGTTTGGACACCAGAAACATGTTTAGGGCCTTTGAGAGTGTTAACACGCGGTTATTTATTGAAATGTAACATTGAAAAATGACAATTTTTGCGAGAATATCTCTTTGAAAAAATTGAGATTTTCGTCGAGATTAAATAGTTTTGTATTTGTCCTTTGTGGCACATAATACATTAAGTCTGAACTAGCAGAATATTAACCCAATACGTTTTTGTAACAAAATCATCCAAACTTAGAGATAATCCACTTACACTTCCAAAAGCTTGCGTTTTGATATGGTTTCTCAAATCTCCTATTCTCTCAGGGTTAAAGCAAAAGAATTAAATAAATTTGGACATCAGAAACATGTTTAGGGCCTTTGAGAGTGTCAACACGCGATTGAGATTTTCGTCGAGATTAAATAGTTTTGTATTTGGCCTTCTTGGTACATAATACAATAATTCTGAACTGGCAGAGTACATTCCCAATACTTTCTTCTAATAAAATCATTCAAACTTATAGATAATCCATTAACACTTCCAGAAGCCTGTGTTTAGATATGATTTCTCAAGTCCCTTATTCTCTCAGGGTTAAGCCAAAAGAGTTAAATGAGTTTGGACATCAGAAACATGTTTAGGGCCTTTGAGAGTGTCAACACGCGAGTATTTACTGACATGTAACGACTTTTCAAAAATGACAATTTTTGCGATTATACCTCTTTGAAAAAATTGAGATTTTCGTCGGGATTAAATAGTTTTGTATTTAGCCTTCGTGGTTCATAATACAATAATTCTGAACTAGCAGAATACAATTTCAATACATTCCCAATACTTTTTTCTAATAAAATCGTTCAAACTTATAGATAATGCATTAACACTTCCAAAAGCTTGCGTTTTGATATGATTTCTCAAGTCTCCTATTCTCTCAGGGTTAAGCCAAAAGAGTTAAATAAATTTGGACATCAGAAACATGTTTAGGGCCTTTAGGAGTGTTACCACGCTGTTATTTATTGAAATGTAACAGCTTTTGAAAAATGACAATTTTTGCGAGTATACCCCTTTGAAAAAATTGAGATTTTCGTCGAGATTAAATAGTTTTGTATTTGGCCTTTGTGGCACATAATACATTAAGTCTGAACTAGCAGAATATTAACCCAATACGTTTTGTAGCAAAATCATCCAAACTTAGAGATAAACCATTTACACTTCCAGAAGCTCGTGTTTAGATATGATTTCTCAAGCCCCTTATTCTCTCAGGGTTAAACCAAAAGAGTTAAATAAGTTCGGACATCAAAAACATGTTTAGGGCCTTTGAGAGTGTCAACACACGAATATTTATTGAAATGTAATAACTTTTGAAAAATGACAATTTTTGCGAGTATACCCTTTGAAAAAAATTGAGATTTTCGTCGAGATTAAAAAGTTTTATATTTAACCTTTGTGGCACATAGTACAATAATTCTGAACTAACAGAACACAAACCCAATACTTTTTTCTAATAAAATCGTTCTAACTTAGATATAATCCATTTACACTTCCAGAAGTTCGTATATCGACATGATTTCCCAAATCTTTTATCTTCTCGTTGTTAAACCAAAAATACTTGACTAGGCATATTAAATCTTCAAATTATAAGACCAATATGGGCACATAAATACGTAAATGTATTGGAGAAAGTATTAGATAATGATCCATTAAATGCTAGAGCCAACATATGTACATGATGACGCAGCAATTTACAATGCAAGAATTGCAAAAGTATGGTTGAACGAACGTTTTCCAGATAGGTTCATTGGACGTAATACATCAATAGCATGGCCTATAAATTCACTAAATAGGAACCCACTTGACTTCTTTGTTTGGGTTTTTTTGAAGAAAGAAAGTTAATGCGACACCTCCAGGCAGTGAACAGGAAGTAATAAATAAAATTAATACCATGATATAATCGATTACTCCAGACATGTTGAAGCACATCTTAAATTCATTTCCACAAAAGCTACAGATTTCTCTGTTTGTTTTTCTTCTTTAAAAGTAAATGCTGAAGCTGGTAGCTTGATATTTTGTCATATCACTCCTATTGATTTATTTGGTTCTATACAATGTTGCCAAATCTACACTTCTTTTAAGCAACTCGTATAACTCAACTAATGACGATATTTCTGTATTAGAATCTTTGACTAAGAATTAGCCAAAGAATCGTTCTGCCCAGACAATATCCGTGAATTTCTGACCACCCTGTTTATGTACAAGACGAGACAATTCAAGTTTTTAGTTTTTAGTTTTTATTGGTAATTGAAGTATTAGTTATGACATTTATATGCGAAAAGTAATATCTGCCAAATGGCCTCCTCTTGTAGCTCCACAGGTGTCCACGCTTTTGTTAAAATTTTCAATGACATTTTCACATAATTGAGGCTCTATCTCACCAATGACACGAATAATTTCATCTTTCGAAGTAGGAATTGATTGTGGATTGTTTTTATAAACCCGACTTTTCACATAACCCCAAAGAAAATAGTCTAACGGTGTCAAATCGTTAATATGGATCTTGGTTGAAAAATAACATCGCCGTTTCTTGCGATTGCGCGTCCAGGAAATTTTTCTATCAATAAATCAATTGATTCGTGTGCAAAGTGAGGTGTAGCGTCATCCTGTTGAACCACATATCCTCTAGATCAATATTCCTTAATTCAGGCCACAAAACTTTGGTCATCCGATGATATCGATCACCATTGACAGTTACAACTTCACCAGCAGCATTTTCAAGGAAGTAAGGTCCAATTACAGCACCTGACCATAATGCACACCAAACAGTAACTCGTTTAGGATGCATAGGTTTCTCATGAATAATTCGTGGATTTTCCTCACCCCAAATACGGCAATTGTTTATTAACATAACCACTAAGTTCATAATGTGCCTCATCGAAAAACATTATTTTTTGAGAAAAATCAGCTGGTTGTTCGTTGATGAAATTGACAAATGAACGACGTTTTAAATGATCTAATGGCTTCAGTTCCTGTGTTATTTGAACCTTATATGCTTTCAGAGCTAAATCCTTGTGTAAAATACGCTATGTTGTTGGTCCACTAAATCCAAGTTGTTGTGAACGTCGTCTAATGAACATTTCAGGATCTTCAGCGACACTTTCACGAACCAAACCAATATTTTCCTGTGAACGACCACTACGACTGTATTTTTCACTTTTTTGATCTTCCACGGAACCGTTCTCTTGAAATTTTTAAATAATTCAACCAATAGTGCTTTCAGATGGATGATTACGTAAACTATAAAATTCACGTAATTTTCTAAAAACTCTTTTCACAAAACGCTGATTTTCATAAAATTATTCAATAATTTGAACGCGCTATTATACCGTATACGAAGCAATTTTTATAAATGTCATGCATCACACTTTTTAAATGCCCACATATCCAAACAAATTTAGTGCGTCATCTACATTTCACTTATTCTTAAAAAAAACCGCGCAATTTGAAACACCCTTTATTATTGACTTTGATTATGGATTGTAGTTAACTTACTAATGAGAATGTCCCGAAGAACCATTGCTGTATTAAGAAGGCGCCACTTAATAAGTTAATGTAAATATTCTATCTTAGGAAATCTAATTTAGTGAGCGTCTGGAATTGATATATTTTCTGCATTATTAATGGCTTAATGGCTCAGTTAAAAATTAGCCATTCGCCGGCAACGTGACACTTAGAGGCAATTAAAGATCCTCGTCTAGCAAACTTTTCAAGTTGGTAAGCATGAATAATCGATATGTAGAACTTCTTGTGATTAATAATAGTCAAAAAAATAAATAAGAAAGTAATTCGCGATCAATAACTATAAAGACGAAAATAAGATTTTTGTTGGGACACATTTTCATATATTTTTTTAACGCAGAAATAGTTTTTGCAATTTATAATAAAATTTACATTTTTCAATAGTTAAAATTACTAAATAATGTTGAATAAATCTCTGGATTAACAGTGGCTTACAACCTAGCCGGGAAGACTGGGTAGGTGCGATTGTAAACAAAATAAATAGTGTATATAATTATCGTAGTAAGGTTGTTCTGGTATAAAGTTAGCAATACATTAAAATAGTTAAATGGAAAGATAAACTCTGCATAAATTTGTTGTCAAATGTTCATAACCCACGGGCGATTGTTTTAATGAAACGAAAACAAATGAAAACTTCAAAAAATCTCTTTTACATTTGTGAAGTGCTAGCAGGTTGATAGTGAATAAGGCTGCAGAAACGAGTGTTTTCGCAGTAGCGTACAGCTCAGTTACTATCAATATTAAAAGTAATAAATGTAATTACTTACTATTTTAGTTGTCTTTTTTTGTGTTGTTGATGTAGAGTGACGCAAAAATTCGCTGTAGAATTGTGCCGTTAGTAAGCATGCAGAAACTAGTGCGCACTCATTGGGGGCGATGATATATTTCGAAAGCGGATATATCCGAAGTCGAGATTCATATGCGTATGATATGTGTATGAATGCAGGATTAGATTGATGATGGCAAATCGACGGCGTTCTTTGTTATGTTCGACGAGTGTTAATAGATTTCTTAACCGATTTTCGACATTAGGGTACACTGGTAGTATTATTAAATGTATTGCTTGCATTATCAACATTTTACCGTACAGTATTTCTGTGTGTAAGACATTTTAATAGTAAACGACACCGGTTAAATGCGCAACGTGATATACCATATTATGAATTTCTATATGACTTTATTTTTATGTTAAGTGTGTGTAACATTCCGCAAAATATTGTAGACAATGAAGAATTTTTGAGCGAAGTACGTTCCGGAGTGGAGATTGCCAACAAGAGGTACTAATTGAAAAAGAGTTCTATACATTAGAGGAATATTTCAGTGATCGTCTATAAGCTAATTTATTATATTAAATGTTTGTTTGTACCTATATGTTTTGTTTGTATTATATTAAATATATGTAAATACTCGTATGTATATGTATTTGACTATTAATATTTTGAGATTTTAGAATGACAAAGAAATTTCTATTTATAATTTATTATTTTATTATTACATACCTACATATATATTATTTTGACAATTGTTTCGTATTCGTCGATACATCATTAAAGTTCTATTTTATTCTATAACAATTCTATGGGTGGCCATGTCATTATTTGTAAGGTATTATTGTTTTGTTCGCTCTTTAAGAAATTGTTACATACTACTGCTGTTTCATGCAATTTATGAAATGATACGAGGTTCTAAACTGTACCACTTGGTGATCTAATTAGTGAGGTAGTTGTCTAGCAAATGGCTGATACAGATTCGAGTCCTACCACTAAGAAGAAATTCGTAATTAATTTCTGGGTGTATAATCAATAATGGTGTAGCAGAAGATGCTAGTTTTCAGTAAATAGTAAAACGTGATGAAGGTGTCTCCCGTCCGTATAGGATCTGTTAAATATTTGAAGCATAAGATAAGTTTCTATAGTTATTTCAACAAACTCAGTGCGCCGTGGAAAATAAATGTTTTTATACGTCAAAGAACGGCCATTCTATATTTAATTATGTAATATTTGCATAATTATAATAATCCTTGACAGTAATTAACAGATCTAACAGTCGAACTGGAAAGTCCCCGGTCTACCATAGTAAAACACAGTTTTTTGGCAAAATTCGATTTTATTATTCAACATAGTTGCCTTCGAGGGCGATACACCGATTATAGCGTTCTTCCAACTTTTCGATACCATTTTTGTAGTACGAATTGTCTTTAGCCTCGAAATAGGCCTCAGTTTCGGCGATCACCTCCTCATCCCTGCTAAATTTCTTCTCGGCGAGCATTCTCTTGAGGTCTGCAAACAGGAAATAGTCGCTGGGGGCCACATCTGGAGAGTACGGTGGATGGGGAAGTAATTCGAAACCCAATTCACTTAATTTGGCCACTGTTTTCATTGATTTGTGACACGGTGCATTGTCTTGGTGAAACAGCACTTTCTTCTTCTTCATAAGGGGCCGTTTTTTTGCGATTTCGTTCTTCAAACGGTCCAATAACGCTGTATAATAGTCGCTGTTGATGGACTGGCCCTTTTTAAGATAATCTATGAAAATTATTCCATGCGCATCCCAAAAAACTGACGCCATAACTTTTCCAGCTGACTGTTGCGTCTTTCCACGCTTTGGAGCCGGTTCATCGCGTGCAGTCCACTCGGCTGACTGTCGATTGGACTCTGGAGTGTAGTGATGAATCCATGTTTCATCCATTGTCACATATCGACGCAAAAACTCGGTTTTATTACAATTTAACAGCTTCAAACACAGCTCAGAATCATCAACTCGTTGTTGTTTTTGATCGAATGTGAGCTCGCGCGGCACCCATTTTGCACAGAGCTTCCGCATGCCCAAATATTCATGCACGATGTGTCCAACACGTTCCTTTAATATCTTTAGAATGTCAGCTATCTTACTTTACGGTCATTTAAAATTATTTTGCGAAATTTTTTGATGTTTTCGTCGGTGACAGCCTCTTTTGGTCGTCCACTGCGTTCGCCGTCTTCGGTGCTCATTTTACCACGTTTAAACTTAGCATACCAATCAGTTATGGTTGATTTTCCTGGCGCAGAGTCCGGAAACTCCTCATCAAGCCATGCTTTTGCTTCAACGGTATTTTTTCCCTTCAAAAAGCAGTACTTTATCAGCACACGAAATTCTTTTCTTTCCATTTTTTTAAATAACAAAAGTAGCTTCACTCTTAACGCAATATCTCAGTAACTAATGGTCGGATTGCTGTCAAATTTTGACACGTTTCGTTTGAAGGTTAGTACTATCTAAAAAAATATGGATTTAATAACAGTAACGCCATCTATGTGTCAGACCGGGGACTTTTCAGCCGACCTGGTATAGATACATTTTCACGAATTTTTGTTAATATTATTCAGTTCTTTTAGATTCTATTTCCAAATTAGAAAACACCAAGCTGTCATTACATGAAGCGCAAAATATAGTATATTACCTCAAAGCCGCGTTAGGAAATCTAACAAATAGTATAGGAAGATTAACAACCGATAAATTGTGCGCGTTCATAAATAAGAAGCCCGATTTTAAACTATAGTGGATATGGATAAGAGTTTAACTAAAAACCAAGAGTGCGAATATGATGCGAATGTCCTTTTTAAATCACATCATTAGACGCAGAACTCTAGTTTTCCAAATACACCAACATATTTTCAACTAGGAGTATGACTGAGCCAGCACTGGAAGGAATATTAATGACACAATACTGCAGCGGAATTTTGCGTCACTCTACATCAACAACACAAACAAAGAACTAAAATAGTAAGTAATTACATTTATTTTTTCTAATATAGATAGTAACTGAGCGTTACGTTAATGCGAAAACACTCGTTTTCCGCAGCCTTATTCATAACCTACAGGTCATAGTTTTACTGAAAAGAAAACGAATAAAAACTTCAAAAAATTTCTTTCACACTTGTAAAGTGGTAGATACGTTGGTAGTGAAGCAACTTGTTTATAATAAGGCTCAGCGTAATTTGTCCACTGCAAAAGAAAAAACGTATTTCAAAAGATGTATGACGTGTGTTTTCAAGCGCTTCAAACAACACAATTAACACTAAGATTTGTACGATTTTGTACTAAAGGGAACCATTGAGGATTAATTGGGTTTGTGCAGTTTCTTTTGTTACTTTATGTTAAGGAAAGGAGGAAAATGATTTCAAATTATTACATAATAATTAATACTTTAGATTGCTTCTTTCTTTTAATATGTTAAATATAATAGTAGCTAAGTGCACAGTAATTTAAATTTGAACCTTCATCGCGGTCATTTTGAAAGTTTAAAATATACTGAACTTAATTAATTGTAACTAGCTGCTAAGATTTGAGAAAAATAAAAAATTAAATATTAGTTTTAATCGAAGTGTTAGACTTTAATCTTGCGCATTATTATGTTCTTTTCTTTCATTAGTGATATACACTACATTGCCCATCCTTAGTTTTAGCCAAAATTATTAAACTACCAAATGTGTACTGAAAATTTATTTATTGTACCAATACAATAGTGTAAAATAAACATAAAATAGTTACATTTTTCTTATATAAAAACTTTATCATTAATTATTATTAAATTTTGCTCTCATCAATGTACCCACCTTTATTTTTGATAATTGCGGCACATAACCGCGGCATCCTTTCAATTAATTTTTGCAGTGTATCTTCTGTAATTTGAGCCCAGGCTTCTTGAAGTTGTTCCCACAGTACAGTGGTGGATGATAGAGCACGTTCTCGAACCTTCCGGTCCAATTCTTCCCAAAGAAGCTCTATCGGGTTCAGATAAGGACTTTGAGCTGGCCATACCATTATAGAGATTTGCCCTTGCTCTTCTAGTTGACGCAAGTAATCGCCACACAATCTAGAAGTGTGTTTCGGATTGTTGTCCTGTTGAAATACAAAGTTTTCGCCAAGAATCCTTAGTCCTGATGAAACAGCGTTATTTTCTAAAATTTCCTTGTAGCCTTCTTTTCTTAGGATTCCCTCAATTTTGACGAGATCGCCTACAGATCTTCCACCAGAACACCCCCAAATCATTACTGAACCTCCTCCATGTTTTACGGTAGGCGCAATACATTCTGGCAGTACTCTTTCTCCTGCGGATCTTCTTACGAATATTTGCCTTTTACTACCGAAAAGTTCAAACTTCGAGTCGTCGGTCCACAACACATTATTCCACTGATTAATCGTCCAATTCTTATGTTCTTTAGCCCAATTTAGTCGTTTTATCTTGTTTTGCTTTCGTAGTAGTGGTTTTCGCAGAGCAATTCTTCCGTATAAACCTGCTTGCCTTAACCTTCTCTGTACCGTGGACACACTAATTGGTTTAGCACGCGCCCTATTCATTTCAGCAGCAATTTCTGGCGCTGTTTTTCGTCTATCGCGTCTACTTATCCGTATTAGATGCCGGCCATCTGCAGATGTCGTCGCTTTGCGTCGCCCAGATCTTCTTTTGTTGGAAAATGTATCACTTTCTTCAAATTTTTTAACGTTATAATTAACGGTTCTGCGATTTAATCGTAATTCTTTTGCAATTTCGCGATTACTTTTACCCGTACGATGATAAGCAGTTATCATAGCACGCACTTCAACAGATAATTCCTTCGTCTTCGGCATTGCATTAAAATATTCACAATAACTCTCTATTTCACTGTTTTCGCAACAAAAGATGAACGATGATTGACATAAAATTTATTTTACTTTTTGAATAACGCATCCTAATATTGTAATTATTTAGTACAATAACACAATATTGGTAATACCTTTCGGAAATGCAGGTAAAACTTTTAATACTGTAGGGATTAGCCTATATAATATTTATGGTATTTTTCCAATTTATGACACCTTTACGATATATCATAAACAATTTAAGATTTTCGTAGAAATTCATATGGAATTACTTCCACTAATAATATTGTTGAATAATTATAATATAGATTTTTCGAAAGATAATCCGTATTTCAGGAAACACATAAAATTGGGGTGGACAAATAAATATGACCGGTAGTGTACATAATTGTAATGTAAATATGTTAATACTTGTGTTATCCCAAATTGTAAATAGTTGTATTGTAACTATGACTCAATAGGAAATAACCACTGGGTTAGTTTCCTACACGTCTAAATGGTTAGTTAAAATATTTTCTTATTGTTCCGATATGAATAGATTGTAAATTGATTGGGATATTGTTACAGTTTAATTCACTTCTTCTAAATTATTTGTTTCATTTGCGAAAACTCTGTATAACGTTCGTATTATCGTTAAAATCATGTACGTTCAAATGCGTATTAGTATTTCATTTCTATTCATTTTCATATAGTGTAACTTTCGTATATTCGGTGTTTGTTCAATTATGTTAAGGGTCATTGTTGCATATTGTGAAGCGCAGTTTCTCCAATAGTTTTGTTATCGTTTATAAGCTTAAACATGATGTCATTCTTTTGTTGACTCAGCTGCCTTAATAGCTCCCCCCCCCCTTTCCCTTCGCATCTCTCCGCACCCCGATGAGAGAGTCAGAGACGAACCAGACGTTGGGGAAGACGGTCACTAAAAATATCTAAGATAGTGCTCCTTCGTTGAAGGGATTTATGAAATTGTAAGCACATGAAAACATCGTGTTAAGAGTAATAAAACTCCTAAATTAATTTAATTAAGCGACGTCTATCATCCCAAGCGGGGTTCAAGGAGTAAAACCCTGAACAACATCTACAGGTATGTCTCTGGCTTCCTTAACGTACTTGTATTATTGTATTGTGATCTATAGGGTTTTTTTTTAATTTTTTTCTGTGTGTGATTTGCCATTTGGGCTTGGTTCTCTCTCCTGGGAGTTCGCCCTCCTGTACTTTGGTTTGGGGGCCCAGCATCGACGCATCTCTGCAAGCCACGAACAGGTCAGATTAAACCATTTTGTAAATGACATTATGTCATAGATAGTTAAGTTACGTCCGTAGTTATGATACGTAAATATTTGTGTCATTAATAGAAATAACCGGTGTATAATATATGTAAGTACACGGAAATAAAGATTCATATATCAATTAAGTTATTGAATACGATAGATTAACGATAACATATTCTTTGTATTCTTTTTGTCTGTTTTGTTGTTTTGTCTCTTTCAAGAAACTTATGTTAGTTATAAATTTATTCACACCTGTTTATGTCATGCTAACTTGTAATATTTATAATAAATGCTACATCATTACCTCCAGTCTGGTGATTCTTTTTTTATCAACCAATTAAGAACCTGCAGTGCCGAAGCACTGTAACAATATTAAATTAAAAAAAAAAGTTCTAAACTTTTAATTCTTCGTACAACTTGATACCAAAAAAAGTCCAAGTTTCAGTGTGGTAAACAGTTAACTTAGTGATAACAATATATGTAGTACCTGTTTACCATTTCAAGGTTTTGTGTGACTTTTTTCTGCACTTACTGTCCATTCTTCTTTCGTAATTTCTGATTGAGTTTTAAAATTAAACTTAAATATACTTGAGCCCTCATCGCTAAGGTTGAATAATGTTCCTTGTAACCAGCGCACAGTGGGGTCAAAGTACCAAATTGCTGGCCATAAATCAATTCTCGGAATCGCATATTTACATTTTCAACTAAGATATTCTAAGAAAGGGATAAACGGTCTACCCGAAACCGCATGCAAACCTACCATAATGCTAGAAATTTAACGTAGGCATCAGTTTAAAGTTCACCGTTAGCTACGACGTGCGCGAATTCAGTATCGTGCATCAAAATTTTAACTTCTTTGTTTGAATTTGGATTCTGTTCCTGGAAGCAAGTGCTTATATATTGGGTCTGGGAAAAAGTTCGTGGCGTTTTTTCAGTAAAATTCAATTGGTCCCCGCATGGCGCGTGGACGAATTCATTTAAACCGAATATGCTCCATTATTATCGACAATGTTTCGCCATTTTTTTGGTAGATCCATGATCCCATCGGTGAAAAACTTCTGTGGTTTCTGGTCGAAAAACTGAATCAAGTAGTTTTCACAGGCTTCTTTTGAAACCAACTTAATTCCATTGAGAGAGTTCTGCAGAGATGGAAACAGATGATAGTCAGAGGGTGCTATATCCGGACTGTAAGGTGGGTGCATCAAAACTTCCCAACCAAACTCTCTCAATTTTTGACGGGTCATCAAAGAAGTGTGTGGTCGGGCGTTGTCATGATGGAAGACAACACCTTTCCTATTAATCAATTCGGGCCGTTTTCTTTCAATCGCCTGGCGTAATCTCTCTAGTTGTGCACAGTAGAGTTGAGAATCAATCGTCTGACCAGTTGGAAGTAGCTCGTAGTGGACGATTCCCCTCCAGTCCCACCATACACACAGCATCACTTTTTTTGGCGTCAATGTTGGCTTAGCGAACGCTTGTGACGGCTCACCATCCTTTATCCACGATCTTTTACGCTTCCGATTATCGTACGTAATCCATTTTTCATCTCCGGTTATTAAACGTTTCAGAAACGGCTCGATTTCATTCCGTTTCAGCAGCGCATCGCAGATGTTAATTCGGTCAATCATGTTTTTCACGCTCAACTCATGAGGAACCCATACGTCAAGCTTTTTTTTGTAACCAGCTTTGTGTAAATGGTTCAAAACAGTTTTGTGGTCAATGCCTAGCTCCATGCCAATATCGACACTGCTGATATGCTTATCTTGTTGGACTTTTTCAAGAATTTCATCAGATTTTTCAGTGATTGGACGACCGCAGCGTGACTCATCTTTCACATTGAAATTTCCAGAACGAAAGCGAGCGAACCATTTCCGCGCAACAGATTTCGATAAAGTACCTTCACCGTACACAGCACAAATTTTATCACAAGCCTGCGCAGCGTTCTTCCCCTTATCATAATAATATTGCAGAATATAGCGAAATTTCTCATTATTCTTCTCCATTTTCAAGTGCGAATAACTTTCCAACCACTGCACCGATTACAATGTTTCTGCGCTCAAACTAACGCTCGGAAGGTCATCTAAAAAACGAGCCGTCGGTGGTGTCGCTGTGACTTGTTGTTCTTTAGTTATCGGCAACCAATGCCATCTATCGGGAAAAACGCCACGAACTTTTTCCCAGACCCAATATTTATCAAAAATACTTATTAAAGAAACCGTTTTATCACAAATTATAAATATAGGACATCGATAGCGTTCTATCGAATTTCTAAAATATCTTTATTATAGAAGTTTTAAAGTTGCGTTCCCAATTAGTCCAATCTATGATTTTTATTTTACAGCACTCTGTATAGCTTGTATACAAAGAGTACTAGGAAAGTTTTGCAATACAGCTTCATTTATTTAATTTTTTCAAAATAATTTTCTCTACACTCAATACACCTCTCCATCCTCCGAAACCAATCTTTAAACCAGTTCTGCTAAGTTTCACTAGGGACTAAAGCACACTCGTTGTCCCATGCCCTCATCACTGAAAAACTGCCTCCCTTTTAGCTTCATTTTCACATGCAGGAACAGTGCAAAGTCACAGGGAGCATGATCTGAACTGTAAGGGGGTGCTCGAGAAGTTTCTATCCTGTCGTGATCAAATATTCGGTGCAGGCTTTGGTGCGGTGAGCTGGAGCATTATCGTGATGGAGGAACTAGATGCCCAGTCTTGACTTTGGCCGCAGGTTCTTCATAGATCCAATGAGTTTAGGCAGACACTGTTCAGTACACCATTTAGCCGTGACTGCCTTCTGTGTGTCCAAAACGACGCGTTCCACAATTCTACTCGATTTGAAAAATACAGTTAGCATTTTCTTCTTTACAGATCGGGATTTTCTGACAACTACGGGTTTGTCCTCATCATCAAAGACCCAAACTTTGTTTTGAGCTTTGGTCGGCACATCGTAATAGTACAGCCAAGTCTCGTCACTTGTCACGATGTTGTTCACATACCGAGATTGTCCCTTATTAAACTTTTTTAGCATCTCCCGGCACCAAGTCACACGTCGTGTCATCTGCTCTTCAGTCAGTCGATGCGGCACCCAGAGAGAACAAAGTTTCTTCACGTGCAATTGATCATGCAGAATCGAACGAATTGCTGGTGCATTTAGGTCTGAAGTACCCTCTATCTGTTGGTAGATCACTCGCCTGTCCTCGCCAAGCATTTTCCTCACAGTAGTAACGCTTTTCTCCGTAACCGACGTTCGTGGCCTTCCCGGCTTCTCAGGATCCTCCACAGTTAAATTTTCCCTTTGGAATTCTCTATACCACCTGAATGTCGTTGTGCGATGTGGACAAACATCACCTAGTGCAAGTCATTCCTTCGAAGCACTGGTCTATGTTTAAACCACGCACGAAATTATAACGCAAAACTGCCCTTATCTCATTTCGTGACCACGATGCCATCGCTAGCACTTTACACTCTCACTGCTGATGAATAACTGAGCCTATCGACATGGCGCGGCGGCTACTATACACGTATGAACAAGCAGCTTCCTACGATTCATTGTTGCGTCATATTGCAAAACTTTCCTAATACCCTTTGTATAGAATGCAAGAAGACAGACTTGCCAGGGAAGCATTCGAAGGAAAAATACCAGGGAAAAATAGGGTAGGGTGACCACAAAGAAGATCCAGAGGTGTTAAATGGAGAGAAATATAATAGAGCAAGACGAGAAAGTCTGGAAGAGGTTACTTAGAAATAACTAAGAATGTAATATAACAAATAGTCAGACACCTAATGGTATAAGGACATCTGATCAAATAAACAAATGAATATAATCTCATTTGTTCAGTTACGACCTATAAAAACAAATTATAAATGTGTGTGTGGTAAATTTCAGTTAAAAACATCTAAAAATTCTGCTCGAAATTACCTCTACAATTACATTTTGAAAATACCAATTAAAGAACAAATCAAATTAAAAATAAAAACAAATACAAGGAAATAAAAACATTCTTCAAAAAATTACGCGTATTATTACAACTTCAACATGAGTTGTAAGTTTCAACATTATTAAACACTATTTTTTGCTTTATTCCTTACGAAATTCTAAATGCGAAGAAAATGCGGAAAAGGAAAACACAACAAAATTAAAATAAACTCGTTGCATATACGAATAATTCCGAAAATAATTAACTGTACGTATTACTCGACTGAAAAACAATTGAAACATTGTTTGCTACTTTGCAGTGACACCTAGCAATTAGCCCATCAATTATACGTGAAAGTACTGCCACCTGGCATCAGTTTGTCGGCTAATTGCTCTTATATTAGGACTGTTCGTTTCTCTCTATCCATTCTGTCGTTCTTTCTCTCGCACTTTTCGGGACCCAATTGAATTTTGGAACTAATTGCACCTTCATCATTTATGTATATTATTATTACTGTAACTGTATTGTAACCTGGTTCTTGTTTCTTTTTTTTTGCTATATGTTTTTTTGAACAATAGGACAACCGTAAACGGTACTTATTAGCGCCTCGACCCCCGGGGGTTGTTTGTTGCTTTTTTATTGTTTCGTTTCCAATTTGCTGACCAGAGCAGGTCCGAAATGCTAAAATTAAAATGTTTATTGTATGTGGCTTCAACATTGTAATAAATTGTAACCTAAGGTATGCTTTTAAGACATGTAGGTTGTTACAGACACTTACAAAAGTTTTTGTGTATGCTATGAATGCTGAAAATGGTTAAATGTGAATATCCGATTGTAATGAGGAATATTTATTTGTAATTAACAATGTTAAACAATTTTAACAACAATAAGAAAGCTATTACAGTAAAACCTGTCAATAACGGCCACCCAAAAAGCAAAATATATTGGCCGTTATATAAAGGTGTCCGTAATTGACAGGTTTTTCGTCTCACAAATAAAATACATAATTAATTTTAGGATTTGCTTTCTTTATTTTATTAATTAAAGTAAATAGTATATAAATACAAATATGTGTAAGAAAAACTAAAATGTTAATGTATTTACATATTATAGATAATATGACATCTAATAAATTATTTATATGTACATATTATTACAATATATTCATACGAAAAAACACAATTTATTAGGATTTTTTAAAGTATGTTTCAATATTTGTTTGCTTCACATTTTTTAGCTTCGATTTAAAAACTGCAGCTTCACATGTAAGTACAATTTTAGAAACATCCATATAAATGTCACCATTGTTATTGCACAATAAATAATTTTGTATGTCTCTTAATTTTGCACACACTTCACTCATACTAGATAAACTAGATTTTGGAGTTTCACATTCGTCCAGGTCACTATTATCAGAGTTATGTTCTTCATCATTATTGCACAAATCTTCAACGATTTCTGGAATACTGAAGTTAGGGCTCTCTGTAGGCACATGACGATCAATAGAAGCATATTCATCTAAATCCATCAAAAGTTCGTTACGAACTGCAGGATATAGCTGGGCAAGGGGTATTTCGTCTTCTTCATCAAACATTGTGTCCTCCTGGATAACATCAGAGAATCCGGCCTTGGAAAAACATTTTTTAACTGTAGCAGAAGATATCTTTTTCCAAGCAGTTGTAATCCATACAAGTGCATTGGCTAAATTTATATTTTTTTCAAAAATTTCAAAATCACATTCATTGTCAATAAACGTTAGAAGCTTTTTAATCAAAAAATTTCGGTAAATCAATTTGAAATTCTGAATTATTCCTTGATCCAAGGGCTGACAATACGAAGTGGTGTTTGGCGGCAGGAAGACTAGTTTAACATTTTCTAATGGAACTTTAGAATGTGAAGTGGCATTATCCAAGAAAAGAAGCACTTTTCTATTTTGTTTTTTCATTTTATTGTCAAATTTATGCAGCCATCTTGTCATAATTTCCGTTGTCATCCATGCCTTTTTGTTAGAAACCCATTATAAGGGTAATTTGTCCACATGACTACCCTTAAAACAGCGAGGATTTTTACTTTTTCCAATTATTAATGGATCTTCCTTCTCACCTTCCATATTTGCACATAGTAAAACAGTCAAACGTTGTTTTGCTGCCTTCTTCCCTGCACAATTCTCACTTTTTAATGCAAATGTCTTATTTGGCATAGCGCGGTAATAAAGACCTGTTTCGTCGGCATTAAACACATCTCGAGGAGAATAATTTATTAAAATCAACGGTAACTTGGTTTTCCAGTCTTTTATATCGTCCAAATTAACCTCTGCGGAATCACCACAAATTGATTTAAAAGTTATACTGTGTCGCCGACAGAAACTTTCCAACTATCCATTAGATGCTGCGAAATTTTCCATCTTTAAACTGCTTGCTGTCTCCAGTGCTTTTTGTTTAAGTAGCGGCCAAGATATTGGAATTGCTTTATTTCTGGCTTTGCAAAACCAATTGTAGACGACTTGATCCACTGCCAATCCTTCCGACTTCGGAAATTTTCGTTTTAGCTCCATGTTAACACCTTCCTCGACCATCTTTTTTAATTCACCTTTATTTTTCATAATATCGTTAATTTGTGTTTTTCCAACCCCATATTTTTCGGCCAACTTTCGCGAACTTAACGCATACTTTTCACTTTCCGCGATTATATTTATTTTGTCTTTTAGCGACAAACGTTTTCTTTTTTGCGACATACTTAATTAAGAACCTTTCGAATACGGAGACCACTTTAAACTGAATTGTTTCCTTTAGAATAATAAAGTTTAAATCGAAAAGGGTGAATTACTACCAGGTAATAGGAAACCCCGGGAAACCCCGACAATTTGTATTAGGTATTTCCGTCAATGAAGATATACATGTCATAAATAGTCCGGCCGACATTGGCAGGTAAATTTCTATGAAAATAGGCCGTAAAAGTTTGGGTTATTTGGCCGCGGCCGTTTTACAAAGGTGGCCGTAATTAACGGGTATTTGTGTATGGGAATTTCCTTATAGTCGATTCGGGGAACTTTGAAACTCAGGTGGCCGCTTTAGTCAGGTGACCGTTAACACAGGTTTTACTATTACTTAAAAATAAACCGCTCAAAGCAATTAATATATATTCACACATAAACAGAGTTGGGATGCCGTCCCGCGGGCCAACTTCGTGCTGTGAAAGTATAGAGTATCAGCTGCGTGACAAATTTTTTTCAGTCAAGCTTTATGAGGTAACAGATAACACTAAAGATGCTCATTCAATTGCTTTTTTTGTTATGGTATGTCAGTCGTAGTAGAACTATTTTTCTGCAAGCCCCTAAAACTCATAACATCACTTCCATTTAATCATTGATGATTGATATACAACCCCTTTCCACATTAATTTTCGTGTTCTATATACGTATTTCGACAACTAAGTTGTCATCATCAGCAGATAATTAAATAGTGTCGCACGTGGAAAACTAGGGCAAAAATACCCGTACGAAAACACATTCCGCACACGATCTGTACCGTTGAAATTCAAAACGCACACTGTATATTCGTTTCACATAATTTTTTTTTTAAAAAAGGTTGTGTTTTCGTCGTGAACTAAGATGAAAGATGACAGAAAAAAAAGATGGAGGAGGGAAAGAAAAGACAAATACCTACACGTGGTTTATTGCATTCTCCCTTGCATATCATTTAAGAGACCGATGAGATATGATTGTGTGCGGAATGTGTTTTCGTACGGGTATTTTTGCCGTAGTTTTCCAGGTGCGACATTGTTTAATTATCTACTGATTGTAACAACTTAGTTGTCGAAATACGTATACGGAACACGAAAATTAATGTGGGAAGGGGTTATACCTAGTCAAGTCATAAATACTGATACACAACTGAACGCACTCATTACGAATGCAGTACTGGGCGCATTTCGTATTGATTGCGATTTGACAGATGACATTTATGCTTCGTTGTGACGTAAAAAGTTCTTGACATTAATTGTTTACAATCATGGAATGGGGCGACATCGAAAATTGTATTGTTGTAGTTGGCCTACTAAAATGCGACATGGAAAAAGGAGATATCTTTAGGACGTTGCGACCGCTTGGAATCACTCGAAATTTTATGTATCGTGTTGTGAAGTTGTTTGAGGATATTGGTGGAGTACGAGGCCGTCAAAAATCCGGCCGTCCGCGCACTGCGAGAACTCCGAAAGCGATCAAAGCCGTGAAGAAACGAATCGACCGAAAACCGCTGCGAAAACAGAAAATCTTGTCAGGGAAAATGCAAATTTCGCAAAAATTCATGTCTCGCATTATCAAAGAAGATTTGGGACTCAGCGCGTACAAGCGACACACTCGACACCTGCTCACGGCCGCATCGAAGGAAAAACGCAAGCGAAAATCGAAAGCGTTACTCAGACGGTACACGAAGAACGCTCACAGACAAATTCTGTTTACTGACGAGAAAATCTTCACCGTAGAAGAATCGTTCAATAAACAGAATGATCGTGTGTATGCTCGGTCATCCAGAAAAGCATCCCAAATCATGCCGAGGATTCAAAAAGGCCACCATCCCGCGTCTGTAATGGTATAGTGGGGAGTGAGCTACGATGGCGTTACCAAGCCCCATTTTTGCGAGAAAGGAGTAAAAACATCGGCCGAAGTATATCAATCGACCGTCTTGGAACCCATTGTGAAGCCTCTCAACTAATCAATAATCACCAATAAGCCATGAACTTCCCAGCAAGACTCTGCTCCAACTCACAAAGCAAAAACGACTCAACTGTGGCTCAAAAACAACATTCCGGACATCATTGGCCAGCTGGTAGTCCAGACCTCAACCCGTTGGATTACAAGGTGTGGTCCGTATTAGAGGGTATGGCTTGCTCTACTCGACACCCAAATATTGAGACGTTGAAGCGAGCCCTTGTCATTGCAGTGGACAGTTACCCATGCATGAAGTGCGTCTCGCGATCGATGAGTGGCCAGATCGTCTCAAGTCGTGCTGGAAGGCAAATGGAAGTCATTTCGAATAAGTTGTTCTAAGATTTCTAGCCATTATTTTTGTAAATATTAATTCGTTTTCATTTGGCGTCGGTTTTTCTGTGTACCAGTATTTATGACTTGACTAGGTATATCAACCTTCAGTTATTAAGTTAATGAACCACAGGCGCCATAAAAATTACCATCACTTCCATTATTTGATACATTAAATAGTTTCATAAACGAGGCGAAGATAGAGTGGAAAAATTGATTAGATGGATTGGTATTACAGAAAAACATTCGAGAAAACATCGAAAATAAATGGTAGAATCGTAGTCAAATTTAAATCTCAACTTCTAAATGATCTTGACACTGCTAAAAAGAATTGTTTCAATACAGCTTTTGAAATGCTGAAACATTTTTTATTGCTGGGAAATTGACCGCCTGCAGATTTGTCCGCCTCCGTTATAGACAGTCTCTGTTTCAAGTTTTGCTCGCATAGGTATCATTAAAAGCTTTGAATGTCCAGAGAAAAAGGAAGACATCTGTTTGACATCGTAATGTAAAATTGCTAGGATCAATTCGCTCTTAAGAATGTATACAAAAGCATGTGCAGTTTGCGGTTTAAATAATTTAAAAAAATGTCAGTTTACCAGTGGTTTAAGCCATCTTTTTTAATTCATAATATAGGTGCATGTATGTTATACAATATAATTAAGGTTAAATTCTCAAATAACATAATAATAATTATTAGAAGTAATAAGGGTGTATACTAAACTTTCTTCATGTACCTACATATGTAAGATACCACACATGTTTTTAGTCTTGAAACTATGTAATTATCGCATTATTTTGCATTGCGGTCTACGTACCAACTTACGCGTTCGATCATTCATTTTGTACGGAAGAGAAAGTTATTGCTTCTTTTAGTGGTGGACTAATATATAAACCTAAAAATTACATACAGTCAAATACGAAAGTTTTAGGACACACCATTAACGTTAAAATTTATCAAATGTGAACATCCGTTTATGACATGCATATTTATGCCCTTTAACAACGTTGAAAAGCTCTACAATAGTGACTTTCAACCTATGAGTCACACCCTCCAAGAAGACGCAAGAATATAATAATAATAATAATATTGATAATATTGTCTAACAGAACGAGCCATTTATAGAACAAATTCGATAGAGTAAGTAAAGTGCAAGCAAAAAAAAAATTTTTAAAAAATCTTAATTACAAAGGCTGTTTCAAATTGCGCGGTTTTTTTTTAAAGAATAAATAAAATATAGATGGCGCACTGAATTTGGCTGGGTATGTGGGCATTTAAAAAGTGTGATGTATGACATTTATAAAAATGGCTTCGTACATGATACAACAACGCGTTAAAATTGTTGAATTATTTTATGAAAATCAGCGTTCTGTGACAAGAGTTTTTAGAAAATTACGTGAATTGGTTTACATAATCGTCCATCTGAAAGCACTATTGGCCGAATTGTTAAAAAATTTCAAGAGACCGGTTCCGTGGAAGATCAAGAAAGTGAAAAATACAGTCATAGCGGTCGTGAAAATGTTGCTGAAGATCCTGAAATGTCCATTAGACGACTTTCACAACTTGGACTTAGTGAATCAACAACATGGCGTATTTTATACAAGGATTTAGCTCTCAAGCCACATAAGGTTCAAATAACACAGGAACTGGAACTATTAGATCATTTAAAACGTCGTTCATTTGTCGACTTCATCAATGAACAATCAGCTGATTTTTCTCAAAAAATGTTTTCCAATGAGGCACATTTTGAACTTGGTGGCTATGTAAATAAACAAAATTGCCGTACCTGGGGTGAGGAAAATCCACGAATTATTCATGAGTAACCTAAGCATCCTAAACGAGTTACTGTTTAGTGTGCTTTTGGTCAGGTGGTGCAATTGGACCTTACTTCTTTGAAAATGCTGCTGGTGAAGCTGTAACTATCAATGGTGATCGATATCGTCGAATGATAATCGAATTTTTGTAATCTGAATTAATGAATATTGATCTAGAGAATATGTGGTTTCAACAGGATGGCGCTACACCTCACTTCGCACACGAATCAATTGATTTATTGAGAGAAAAATTTCATGGACGTGTAATCTCAAAAAACGGTGATGTTAATTGGCCACCAAGATCATGTGATTTGACACCGTTAGACTATTTTCTTTGGGGTTATGTGAAAAGTCAGGTTTGTAAAAACAATCCACAATCAATTCCTGCTTTGAAAGATGAAATTATTCATGTCATTGGTGAGATAGAGCCTCAATTACGTCAAAATGTTATTGATAATTTTAACAAAAGAGTGGACGTCTGTGGAGCTGCAAGAGGAGGCAATTTGGCAGATATTATTTTTCGCATATAAATGTCATAACCGATACTTCAATTACCAATAAAAAGTTTTTAAAAGTGAATGCAAATTGTGCGTTTTATTTATTCTTTAAAAGAACCGTGAAATTTGAAACACCGTTTATTATTAAACGCACGCCTATGGCGCGTAGCTCAATTTCTCTTCTTTACCCATAAGATTCCAATTTATCGAACATAAAAGCTGCATGTGTACCGTTCTACTCACGTAATGATTAAAAATAAATATCGTGCCAATGATATCTAATCTCTTTGCATGAAATAATACCATTTTTAATGCAAATCCTTTACAATTACCTGTATAATGGTGGTTCGTGGTAGCAATATTGCACAATACTAGAATAATTATTTCATTACGTTAATGTCGAATTGAATTTTGTAATATTAATACCTGTCTGTGCGCTTGGCAATTAAGTATTACATTCCACGACACTTATAATACATGAAGTAATCGCTATTCAATTATTATTGAAGTTGAAAATCACAAAATAACAAAAAAAAACATGCGGTCATTACCAATTATGTATTGCTCGTGCGAATAACCTTATAACACAAAAGCATTCGTTTGCTACACTCAAAATTGCTGGAAACCTTTAATAAAAACATATTACTTTGAGTTAAAGTGCATTACTGTTCAACCTTATCATTTCCAGCGGTACCGCTATTTTACTAATTTATTTAATGCGAAGAAACGTACCGAACGAATAAATTCTAAGTATATCTGAATGCGGCAGCAACTCTTACAGCCATGCCAATTGTATACGTGATGAAACCGAAACCGCAAAGTCCATTCCGTACTGAATTTACCATTAAGTCGATATAAAATGATATTTCCTTTCGATGAAACGTTTGAAATAAATGAAGAATAGAGAAGAACCACAGAACGTAAAAAAAGAAGCGCAGGTATCCAAACAAAATGGTCGTATTAAAAAGTGGGAAAAAACCCGAATCGATGGGCAAATGATGTGGGAAATAAACAACGAAATGATTTATGTTTTTGTTTTCTGGAGTCCTTTTTTTAAATCCATTTATTCAGTAATCTATTCTACGTTAATAAGCTATTGATTTTACAATTTTTGACTTTTTTCCCATCGAACCCATCCACACAATACTATAATAATATTGGGTCGGCAACTAAGTACTTTCGGTTTTGTAGTATAAAATAAAACACTTTTTTTTTAAACAAAGAATAGTTTTTAATCAATTATATATTTTCCATTTTGCTCAATGACCTTTTGCCATCTTTCTTTCAGCTGCATGATTCCGCGCTCATAAAATTTCTGGTCCTTATCAGCAAAAAACTGAACCGGGTGCGAGTGAAGGTCATCGTCATTTGTGAAAGTTTTGCCATTCAAAGAATTCTGCAAACTTCGAAATAAATGGTAATCAGATGGTGCTAGATCAGGGCTGTATGGGGGATGTGGCATCACTTCCCAGCCAAGCTCCAATAGTTTCCCAAGAGTTGCCAAAGATGTGTGAGGCCTTGCATTATCTTGGTGGAAAACTACACCTTTCCGATTTGACAATTCTGGCCGTTTTTCTTTGATTGCTTCATCCAGTTTTATTAATTGTTGACAGTAAACATCAGAATTGATCGTTTGGTTCCTTGGAAGCAGCTCAAAAAACACAACACCTTTGTAATCCTACCAAACTGACAGCATGATCTTTTTTGGATGCAATTCAGCTTTCGATGTGATTTGAGCTGGTTTATCGTGTTTGCTCCATGATCGTTTTCGAACTATGTTACTGTAGAGGATCCATTTTTCATCACCAGTGATGATTCTTTTTAAGAAAGGGTCGGTTTCATTTCGTCTAAGGTGCATATCGCAAAAGTTGATTCTTTGTGTTAAATGAATTTCTTTCAATTCGTGAGGTACCCAAATATCAAGCTTCTTAACTAGCCCAAGACATTTTAAATGTTTTTTAATTGTTGTGTGCGATACATGTAGCCTCTCCGCAACCTCTCGAACAGTTATATGATGATCCTCTACAATTATGACTTTGATTTGATCATCATCAACTTCAGTAGGCCGACCAGAACGTTGCTCATCTTTGAGGGGAAAATCTCCAGAACGGAATTTTTTATACCAATTCTGACACGTGCGCTCTGTTAAGCAATTGGCACCATAAACTTCACATATCTTTTTGTGAGCCGCAGCAGCTTTCTTTCCTTTACGGAAATAAAATAGTAAAATATGTCGAAAATGTTCGTTTCTGCACTCCATTTAAAATTAACCCACAACTAATAGCTTTAATAAAAATCACGCACTACTTGCTTCTGAAGTTACGTCAATGTGACTAGTATCACGCGACAAACGGTAAAGTATAGCACTAACATACGTTATACAAAAAATAAAGCAACGCTCTCTATCAGTAAAAACCGAAAGTACTACTAAATATTTTAACTTTATGACTAAATTACTAGAAAACTATACTAAATACGACTAACAGTACACCAGTACACACTAATTCAGTTCAGTCAAAAGATCTGAAGGCGTAGTTTTCTTTAGTCATTTCCTCAGCTGCTGTCTCTATTTTCGACCATCGAATTGGCGAAAATCGACGTTATATATCAAAATCATACGCACAGTCTTCTACAACATGTTCGAAAACCTCGGAGTAATTTTCCGAATGCCGAGACCAAAATTTTTCCAACAATTTTTGACCTTCCATTTTAGATCGGCATGCTATCTCGCGAACCAAGGGCCTCTCGGCGACCGCTCGGACACTGTCGAACGCGCATCGATGTGCGGAATTGACTGGTTCAAACCGGAACCCGGTACGATGCCGAGTTCTCGAGATTTGACTGGAAAACCAGAATGGTTCAGGAAAAAAAAACATTTTTGCGAAAATTCGGACGTACGCTGCGGTCGAACGGCTGCTCCAATCGAGACGTTCTCGAGCTCATCTTGTTCCTCTCAACGAGCACTTTAATTTGGTTTAAAGTTCGCGGCGATCGGATTAAAAATATGGGAGTATTGGAGGTTAGAAAAGTTTGCAATTTTTTTTTGAATCTCGAGCGAAGGAATTGAAAATCCGAAAAATGCGAAGTGTTGATTTTCGACGTTGTACTACCTCTACTTTATGTGTTCGAACCCACTGATTACGAAAAACCTAACAGAAATGCGATAGCTCTTTCGGTCCTTTAACGCGACGTAAAGTTCGCCGCGATCGGATAAAAATGTGAGAGTTATGGAAGTTAGAAAATTTCGTGACTTCAGAATGTCCCTCGTGTATCACGTAGTTGTTTTCATTTAATTTTTCTTATGAAATACCAATTTAAATTAGAAAATTATAGTGCAGTCTAGCCCTCGTAACATTGCAACATTGAGAAAGTTTGGAAACGAAACTTATCTCGTAATCTAAAATAGAAGTATTGTTACTCTAGGTGGTACTCTTTTATTTCGAAAATTTTAGAATGTCCCCTGTATATCATGTAGTTTGTCTATTTAATTGAGCAGTTATGATGATAAAATAAGTAACTATGCTTAATTTCATACCCCTTAAGATTTTTACTGTTAGGTGTAGTTTATTCCGTCTGTATTATTTTTTTGATAACATTGCCTTACATATTATAAATTTGGAAAAGTATACTCAATGTGTAGTACTTCTCTTTGGAATTTAAACACGTCAAACCGCCTGATTTATTGGATAATTTCGAAGTGGTGGTTCAACGAAGTACCTGTAGGGGATATCTTAGGATAAGGCCGTTATCTTGATGACATCTCGTTTGCTTATTATCTCGAAAATCTTTTGATCAATTCTCTTTCTATTTAAGTGAATACTCACAGCCAAAGGCTTGAAGTCGTGCCATGAGTGCGGGGTATATAATAACTCACTATCATCAAATTTAACGTAACCTATATTTATTTACAAACTTCTCAGGTTATATTAATCGTAACTTCTAACGTTGTCGCATCTGACAGCAATATAAATATAGTATTTAATTTGACGTCCTCACTTTCTGTCGACGTCTAATTTTATACGACGGTGATCACGTGATCGGAAAACATTCCCGATTTCAACTATAGTAACATTAGGCAAACGCCTAATATGAGCGATCACGTTTACAATTATGGTTGAATGAAACAAATTGGAGACCGACCGTTGTTTCCTCGGTCTTGCGTTAAATGTATTTCGATTTGATTATATGGTTACAGCGATGGTTGGGTGAAGGAACAATGAACGATCAGTTCTTCGTAGATGATGGCCGTCTATTAATGTTTATCTGATGATCGTGACCATTGGTGCGTGATTACTTCGTGTAGTTTCATAAAGAGTTCGATTTTAAAACAAAACGAATAATAATTGTGGACAGGTATGATATTATGGCGCGTTGAAGCCGGTTTGTTTGTTTCTTTTTTGCCGTTTCGACCGTTTCTGATTGACGAGTTGCCATTGCGATGAACCGAAAGAATGTTTAAATTACTTTTAACTTTTGCAAAAAGAAGAAGGGAACGATATTAATAAAGGAATCTTGATTAATATTAAAATAAAATTTCGAATATTCTTTTTAAATTAACTACAATTAGTTTGATCACTGAAGGTTGATATACACTACAGGCCATAAGTGAGGGATCAGTAGATGAAATTTAAAAAAAAACATACACGTTTAGTGAAACAAAACGTATATTTCTACAAAACTATATCTACGAGACAAATGGACAGTTTTCCTTATAAAATAAAATAATTTCAACATATTCTGTAGAATTTCTTATCATATTCGACTTTCGTCGAAGTATCCACCTCTGCGCTTAATGATTTCTTTACAAATATGCAACCGCGATACAAGTTTCTGGAGCGTATCCATTGGTAAATTATTCCACACCCTTGTAAGTTGCTCCCAAAGCTGTTTCTGCGATTATGGACAGCTTTCTTTCACGTTTCTATCTAATTCATCCCACAGTAATTCGATAGGGTTGAGATCGGGTGATTGTGGTGGCCAAATCATATTTATCAGCACCCCTTCCTCCTCTTTTTGATTCACATAGTTTTTACAAAGTTGGGAGGTGTGTTTGGGATCATTATCTTGTTAGAGGTGAAAACCTTCACCAATTAACCTTAATCCTGACGGAATTGCATGTTCCTCCAAAATCTTCAGGTACCCCTCTTTTTTTAAAATGCCTTCAATGCGGTACAAATCTCCAACACCATCAAAGGAAAAGGATCCCCAAACAAGCACAGAACCTCCCCCGTGTTTAACAGTTGGCACTACACTTTCACCCACTTGTCTTCCAACGAAAACTCGTCGATTACTACCAAACACTTGGAACTTTGACTCATCTGTCCATAACACCTGCTTCCACATTTCCATGTCCCAGTGTTGATGGTCCTGGGCCCATTGTAACCGTTTTTTACGATTTCGTGGATTCAATAATGGTTTTCGAGCTGCAATACGCCCATGTAGTCCCGCCTTTGTCAAACGTCGTTTTACAGTAGTCAGTGACACCGGCTTTCGATGGCCTTCATTCAGCTCTACTCGAAGCTGAGGAGCTGTGAGGCATCTATTTCGTTTTGATAGTATTTTTAGGCGCAAATCCTTTTGTCTGGTAGTTACCCTTTGTGAATATCGTTTCACTGTTCCTTGCACCGCGTGATAAGATAAACTTAACTTTTGGGTTTTTTGCCGCAGTGAAAATTTTTCACCATATAGCGTTATTATAGAACTACGAGTTTCTGCGTTAAGTTCCTTTTTTTTCGGTATTTTTATAAGTTACTTTTACGTCTGTTCTCCAATACTCGTATTGCAACTTACTCGGACAAACGCTGCACGAAAACTAATTTTTAAATTGCTAAATAGTTTACTATGAATTCCTAATACCATTATAATAATATTGCGTTGTAAACCCTATTAAATTTATTGGGGTATATAAAATATTTCTATTAAATAGACGCCATAAAACTATTAAAAGGATTTACAATATTTTTCAGAAACAAATATATTTATCTAATTTATAATAATAATCCGAATAATCCTTCTCAGAATTACATTTGCAACTGTTATTTCAATTATTCTCACCAAAACAGGTAAAAGTCTAAAGGATGTGTCTAAAATACAAGTGTTTTGTTATTTATGATAAGTGATCGCTCACTTATAGCCTGTAGTGTATAACCCCTTGCCACATTAATTTTCGTATTTTGTATACGTATTTCGACAACTAAGTTGTCATCATCAGATAATTAAAACAATGTCGCACCTGGAAAATTACGGTAAAAATACCCGTACGAAAACAAATTCCGCACGCGATCCGTACCGCTGAAAGCCAAAACGTACACTGTGTACGTTTTGGTTTATAGGAATTTTCCACATTCTTTTTAGAAAACTTTTCTATAAATTCAAGAAATTCATGGATTTATCTACAACAAAATCTTGGAAATTTTCGAAATTCTTTCTATAGAATCTGCTTCTGGGCATTCGGACTGGTATAACTGTCTGTCTCACTGAAACTGTTTCAGTGCGACAGACAGTAGCAGTAGTTGAGCCCTGAAGATGTCCCATACAAATACGTACGAAACGTCGGCAGTTATACCAGTGACGCGGTTCCAGCCCGAAAGCCCAGAAGAAGATGGTATGGACCGCGATCGCGGAAGTCTACGTACCAGGTTCTTTCTATAAAAATTCTTTGAAATTTTCCAAAAAATTGTTCAGAATTTTTTCTAAGCAATTTTCTTTAAATAATTTTTCGTATATTTCCAGAGAATTTTTTTGGAATTTTCCAAGAAAATTTTCGGAATTTCTTCTAAGAAATTCTTTTTAATAATACTGTTGTAAAACAGGGTTTTACGAGAAGTTGAATTTGATGGAGCCTGTGGCTGATTAACTTAATCACTACGGTTGATATATAACCCCTTTCCACATTAACTTCTGTAATTCTGTATACGCATTTCGACAACTAAGTTGTTGTTTGCTGATGATGACAACTTAGTTGTCGAAATGCGTATACAGAATTAGTGATTAAATTTTACAAGAAGAGATGAATTTTAAATTTATATTTTATTAAAGTATTTTTATTTAATAAACTACGGAACGTCTTGATTTTCCTTTATACAAATATTTATACGCAGCCAATTCACCGTGGCTTATTGAAATAAGCAATTCTCTTTACACTTTTTGCGTTACATAATATCATTTTTTAATTTGTAGACAAAAGGACCGATAATTATTACAAGTTACCAAAATAAAAGCAATCGATTGTGTAAGGTGTACAACAAATAGGATGCCTACGAAAACATGTATGGTACAATTGGTTAATTCTAATTTTAAGTTTCTATCTCAACAAATCTTCTATGTGGGGACGCAATAGACGCATAGATTATGGTATAGTTTGATAATCGATATCCATATTTTATTTGAGAATTAATAATAAGAATGTTTAGATTTTGATAAGTTGTACTACGAGGGTGGTTTCACAAGTACTCGGCCCGACCTAGAGATGGCGGTAGTTGTTTGAAAAATATCACTGCATTAGAAAGTATACAATCTATAAAATATATTTTTCAAGTTTGAACACGCCAGGTTGTTTAGTATTTGTTTGGCAGCCATCAATAATGAACGTTTTCAGTGAATTTGTAGAAATGGAAAAAATTGGTCATCGTTACGTGATACAATACTTTTATTTGAAAGACGTCAGTCCAACCGACCGATATAAAAGCTGAACTGGATTCTACTCTGGGTGAGTCACTCCGTTTACAACAGTGAAATATTGGGTAGCACAGTTTAAACAAGGCCGTATGAGCTGCCAAGATAAGCATCGCTGTGGTCGACCAAATGAGGTAACGACTCCAGAAATGGTGAAGAAAATCCACAAAACGGTACTGGATGATTGTCGACTGAAAGTGTGCGAGCTAGCAGATATAGTAGGCATTCCAGAGGTGCGGTACATCGCATATTATCTGAAAATTTGGACATGAGAAAGCTATGTTCTAGATGTGTGCCGCATTTGGCCACACTCCAGCAAAAGCAGTATCGTGAAGATGTTTGAATTTAGCGAAGTTTCACAGCAACAAAGTATAATTTTTGCGCCGTTTCATAACCATGGATGAAACATAGGTCCATTATTTCACACCCGAGACAAAAGAACAATCAAAACAATGGGCTCAAAAGGGTGAACCGGCTCCAAAGAAGGCGGAGACCGTTTCATCTGCAGGCAAGGTTATGGTATCGGTTTTTTTTGGATGCGCGTGGAATAGTCTTGAAAAAGGAAGTTAAGAAGAAAGTGTTGTTTCATCAAGACAATGCACCAGTTCACAAATCTGTTAGTGTAATGGTCAAAATTAATTAATTAAACTTTGAACTGCTCGTCATACAACCCATTCGCCAGATTTAGCCCCCTCCGATTATTTTTTGTTCCCAAACTTGAAAAAATGGCTCAGTGGTCAAAGATTTTCTAACGACGAGGAGCAAGACAGTTCTTATTATAAAAAGGATATCGAACTTATTGAACTTCGCTGGGAAAAGTGTATAGAGCTGAAAGGAGATTATGTCGAAAAATAAATATATTTCTTTCCAAAATTTTTGTTTCCTTTGTTGGGTCGGGTACTTCTGGGACTACCCTCGTACTTATAACAACCGAATTATGCTTTAATATAGCCCCAACAAAGTAAATTAAAATAATTAAATTTTGATAGACATTTTAAGCTAATCTCTAAGAAAAACGTGAAGTAAAACAAAACGAAAAAAATCCCAGCAATAAAAGATAAACATCATAATTTTCAGTACTTTAATTGGTATTTAATGTCAGGTAAAAATCCATTAAGTTTTATAGTAAATTAGCGGCGTTTATGAGACGTCGGCTTTTTAATCTTTTTTTTTTAATTTCCTTTGTGCAAATTTAATTATCTCTTCTTCTTTATGGAATATTTTTATTCAAAACAATCGTTTGATTTAGACCGAATTTTCTCGTTTCTTGGAAATTCCTTAGTCTACATTCAGACAATTTAAAGTTTGCGTTCAAAAGTATGAATTGTTATGTAGAACATATGGACATGAGAGAGCAGGGTATCTTTTTTTAATGACTTCTTGGAGATGCCTTTAACTCTTTTCCAACAATAGTGATTACGGAGCTGCTTTCTTTATTTTACTTATACACCTGTCTTTTAGAGTGTAACATTGGAATCTTACATTGTGTTAAATACTAATTGGTGGTCGATTCAATTTTATTTTAACTAAGAAAATGTCATACTTGATATTAATTGTAATAAATTATTTAAAATTTGTGTTTCTGTTTCGTATGTAAGATTCGAAATAAGCTGCCATCATCAGTAATAGAAATAAATACCAATTGTTGTACTACACTATTCAAAACAATTACGAGCAATTCGCAAAATTGATGAAAAAACAAAAAAAAGAATGTTTAATCATAGCGTTTTTAAAAAACAAACCGAACGCATTGACACGTTTGAACTTGTTTGCGGTGGAAAGGAAGCTGCATGTTGAGACATGTTCATACGTGCATAGTAGACGCCGCGCCATGTCGATGGGGTCACTTATTCATTAGCAGTGAGAGTGCATTTCGTGCGTGGTTTAAACATAGACCAGTGCTTCGAAGAAATGACTATTGTACTAGGTGGTGTTTGTCCATATCGCACAGTGATATTTAGGTGGTATAGAGAATTCCAAAGGGGAAATTTAACTGTGGAGGATGCTGAGAGGCGGAGAAGGCTCCGAACGTCAGTTACGGAGGAAGGCGTTACTACTGCTAGGAGAATGCTTGGCGAGGACTGGTGAGTGATCTACCAACAGATAGAGGGTACTTCAGGCCTGAATGCACCAGCAATTCCTTCGATTCTGCATGATTATTTGCACGTGAAGAAACTTTGTTCTGTCTGGGTGCCGCATCGACTGACTGAAGAGCAGATGACACGACGTGTGATTTGGTGCCGGGAGATGCTAAAAAAGTTTAGTAAGGGATAATCTCGGTATGTGAACAACATCGTGACAGGTGACGATACTTGGCTGTACTATTACGATGTGCCGACCAAAGCTCAAAACAAAGTTTGGGTCTTTGATGATGAGGACACACCCGTAGTTGTCAGAAAATCCCGATCTGTAAAGAAGGAAATGATAGCTGTATTTTTCAAATCGAATGAAATTATGGAACGCGTCGTTTTGGGCACACAGAAGATACTCTCACCTAAGTGGTATACTAAATAGTGCCTACCTAAAGAAATTGGATCTATGAAGAACCTGCGGCCGAAGTCAAGAATAAACACCTGGTATCTCCATCACGATAATGCTCCGGCTCACCGCGTCAAAGCCTGCACCGAATATTTGACCACAACAGGATTGAAACTTCTCGAGCACCCTCCCTACAGTCCAGATCTTGCCCCTGCGACTTTGAACTGTTCCCGTACGTGAAAATGAAGCTAAAAGGGGGGCGGTTTTCCAGTGATGAGGACCTTCTGCGGGCTTGGAACAACGAGTGTGCTTTACTCCCTAGTGAAACTTGGCAGAACTGGTTTAAGGATTGGTTTCGGAGTATGGAGAGGTGTATCGAGTGTAGAGTAAATTACTTTGAAAAAATTAAATAAACAAACCTGTATTGAAAAACTTTCCTAGTACCCTTTGTAGTTTGCAGGGATGACAAAAATGAAAATGAAATATCAAACAATATAAAATAATATACAGTTCGTAACAAATATATAACAAATATAATAACAACATTAATAAAATACAAAGAAATAGAATCACTCTTACTATAAATATTACTTTGAATTCTGTAATGGAAAATGACAATACTCTCAGTCTCTGTATAAGAATGCCACGAACAAAAGACAGAAGTCAGAAACTATGGACAGCAAGTTAATAACCATAAACGGGCGAGAGAACCGCCAGAATGTAAAACTGAATGGAGAGAACGAGCGGGCGGCCGTAAAAATACCTCTAAACCTCACTCACTCTCCCATAAGAGCAAATCTGTATTCGGCATGAGATTGTCGGATGTCGTCCATGAATGTTTAAGAGGGCCCCACTGCAGTAGCCCCTGTGGCCAGTACTAAACTTTGATATTGTTTTATTTGCAGCCCTCTCGCGGGTCAAACGTTAACTAAATTAGCCGACTCGGCCAATTTGTATTCCGGTATTGCAGTGTTTTCGTTATTGCTCGATGGACATTTGTAGTTTTCAGTTGGGTCGTTTTTCTTTTTCCTACTTTCTCGCACAATGTGGATTTGTAGATATATATATATATATATATATATATATATATATATATATATAGGATATATATATGTATATATATATATATATATATATATATATATATATATATATATATATATATATATATATATACGGAGGAATGTTAATTTATAAATTCACTAAAATTCATAAACATTTTTTGAAAATTTTCGAAGAACCTCGTATATAAACGACAAATAAACGTATAAAATTGATTACGTATCACTTTGAAAGGTAAAGTAAGCCTAAGTACTTACTATTAAACACAACAAAACTCTCACACGGTTATGAAACTTTTCACGCAAAAGAGCGATGGTATCGTTACTTGTGTGGCACGTAGTGCCGTCTTGTTGAAAATAGACGTTGTCCATATCAATATCTTCCAATTCCGGCGATACAATATCATTAATCATCGTTCGATAGCGCAATCCATTAATCGTAGCAGTTGCTCCAGCCTCATTTTCGAAAAAGTAAGGTCCCAATGGTTCTATGTTGAATGTAGTTAGTATGGTAAATTATTATGACTGTAGCCCCGAGAAGGATAGTTTCCAGACTCACGAACGAAGAGGTACTTTAGGAAGCGCTTTTGCACTAATTCCAGCACATGGATATGTGTTTTATAAAAAGGTGACCACAGCAATGACGCATATTTGAGTTTCGACCTAACAAAGGAAAAATAAAGTGGTAATATGCTGTCAATTGATGAGAAGAACTTGGTGGTTCTAATTATTAAACCCATTTTTAATGCAGTATTTGATGTATTACTTATACGGTTATTGAATAATTCTTTCGAATCAAATGTGATATCCAAATCCTTAACAACCTGTCATTTTTTTAGGTAAGAATTGTTCAATGTGTAATTAAATTCAACAAAGGAACTTCTGCGAGTGAATGTGATGTATTAACACTTAGAAATATTCAAGTGAAGCCCATTATCGGTGCACCATGTCTGGGTAACATCCAACTGTTTTTGAAAATGTGCGCAGTCATCGATATTATTTATTGTGTAATATATTTTCAAATCATCTGCGAATAATAATTTCTCATAGCTAAGGACTTCAGCAAGGTCGTCTATGAAAATAGAAGACAATGAAAAAGCTGTGATTTACGACCTTTGTAGTAGACATAGTTGGCTCTATGAGATAAGTAGGACTGAAATAGCAAGACAAGTGACGGCGAGAAGCCTATTTCAGCCAGCTTGTGTAGTAATATTGAGTGATCTATCCTATCATACGCTTTACAGAAATCATTGCTATCCATGTTATCGGACAGAAACTGCGTAAATATGGTTTGCGATAGTTGAAAACTTACTAAGAAAACCATTACAACCATTATGAGCTATATGTAAGATACCAACACAAATTATTGGCCTTTAGATCTCTTAACAAAATTTTCTATATTTACACTTTTGACAGTTTAAATGTCTGAAGCAATCGTTTTTATTCCGATGAACGGACTAAATACATTACTTTAGCACCATCATATTTTAGCTTTGGGAATTGATTGATAATTTTATTCACATGATTTCTGAATAGTAGCTTGCTATTATTCTGTTTTACACTCATAATTATTCTACAGTGCAATGGTACCAATCTAAACTTGGAAAATTATTGAAGTCATGGCATCGGGCGAAATACTTGCTTGATGATAGAGGGTGATGGGGACACATTCATCTGTTTCTCTTCATGCCTATCGAAACTGCTTCAAATTTGTGTTTTCTTGAGGTTATACACTTTTAATAACAATAATCTTTATGCCCAATAGTTACACAGACCATTTGCAGGACAAAATGCACTTAAAAATAAAATTAAAATTAAAATAGGTGCAGTAAATGTAATATAAAGAAAAATAAGAATCCAAATAACAAAAAATATACACACTTATAATAATGTAATCAAAGTCATTTAAAAAAACTGAACGAACAATAATAGATGCAAATTAACGAAAGGAATCCTCGTATAATTGGTATTTCTGAACACATATACCAGTGGAGCCTTGTAGAGAACATTGGTTCTTGTCCTAGCCATTGAGAAGATTGCTGACGATCTAGTGTCAAAACTAGGCAAGTGAAAATCAACCTGAGGTAACAGTGCAGAAGAATCAATAAAATTATTTATTGATTTATAAAGAAAACCACCTCTAGCTTTCTCCCTGTGCATACCAAGAGAATCAAAATTGTGCCTAGCAAACAGACCCTCATACTTCGAACCAAAGGCAGGATAATGTTCATCAATACTGTAGGATAAATATTTAAGGAACCTCTTTTGAACACGCTCCAGGAGTAACTGCTAGTAATGGTAAAGCGGGTACCAAACAACTGAAGCATATTCCAATCTGGACAGGACAAGAGAACCGTAAAGAACCTTCAAAATGTGCAAGCTACTAAAACCCCTGCAGGAACGAATAAGGAACCCAAGACCTCTGGAAGATGATGCAGTTATGCTACTTATATGCTTAGAAAAGCTAAGATGCGAGTCGAGGATCCCTAAAGTTGTGTACTCTAGGTATAATGGATTGCCGAACATTGTAGTTATACGAGGGAGCGTTTTTATATTCGCGGAATGAGCGGGTTGTAGAGGGGTGAGTAGGCGCATTGGGGGCGTGGCTTGTGCAGCGACTCATGATTAGTATAAATACGAAGTTTCATTGTTATTAGACAGTTAGTCTTTGAGCTATCGTCAACCAAGTAACATAATCAGGAGTGAAAAGTGAAATATGGAAAAAATCGAATATCGTGCCGTTATAAAGTTCCTTACCAGGCAAGGAAAATCAGTCGCGACCATAATGAATGAGATGTCATTGGTTTACGGCGACTCTTGTCCAGGAAAAACCATGGTGTACAAGTGGCATAGTTTATTTAAACAAGGAAGGGAATCCCTTGAAGACGACCCGAGGCCGGGCAGGAGCATTGAGGTGACCACGCCAGCACTTATCCAAAAAGTTGAACAAATTGTACTCGAAGATGCTCGACTAAAGAAGAAACAACTCGCAGAAATGGTTGGAGTATCCGATACAACAATTTTTAGAATCCTACACGATCATCTCGGCATGTCTAAGGTCAGCGCAAGATGGGTGCCGAGAATGCTCACGCCGCCGCAAAAACAACAGCGCGTAGAGTGTTCGCGTGCATTTTTGGACCTCTGTAATGAAGACAAGGATGGTGTATTGAGTGGAATTGTTACTGGAGACGAAACTTGGGTTCATCATTATGAACCTGAGTCTAAACAAGACTCCATGCAGTGGCATAAAAAGGGCACAGCACCTCCCAAGAAATTTAAAGTGTCACAATCAGCTGGGAAACTCATGGCAACGGTATTTTGGGACTCGGAAGGAATATTGTTGATTGATTATAAAGATAAAGGTGTTTCTATAACCGGAGAATATTACGCTTCAATATTAGAGCGACTAAAAGAAGCCATTAAAGAGAAAAGACGGGGAAAATTGACAAAAGGTGTTCTGCTTTTGCACGACAACGCGCCCGTCCACAAGAGCCGCGTTGCGTTAGCTGCCCTGCATAAGGTGGGCTTCGAAATTGTGAATCACCCACCCTACAGCCCAGACCTGGCCCCGAGTGATTATTACCTGTTTCCGAAAATGAAAAAAGAGCTGCGGGGTAAAAATTTTACTGCCGATGATGAAGTCAAGGAGGCAGTTTCGGCGTATTTTGCAGATAAAGAGAAATCATTTTTTTATGAGGGTATAAATAAATTAATTGAAAGATGTGAAAAATGTATCCGTCTTGCAGGTGAATATATTGAAAAAGAAAAATAATTTGGTTTTTTTATTTCCACTCCTTGTCCCCCATTCCGCAAATATAAAAACGCTCCCTCGTAGTAAAGCGGAGTGTCACATCTACTAAAAGAGAGAACAGCACATTCGTCGACGTTGAGCTTTATCTGATTGAGGGTACACCAATCGTCGATAATGCACAGATTTGATTGAAGATTAGTACTGTTGTCAAGTGAATTGATACTGCTGAAGATCTTTAGATCGTAGGCGTAAGCTAACACTGTAGTCAAGACGTTCCAAGAGATCATTAACGCAGATATTAAACAAAAGGGTTCCCAAATGGGAACCCTGTGGGACTCCGGAGGAAATATCGAAGAGCTTAGACGAGAACCCATTATAGTGCACATAGCCGGAACGATTTTGCAGATAGGCAAAAAATAAATTGGTAATATTAGGAGCAAAGCCAAAAGATGTCAACTTAGAAATCAAATATTAATATTGTTTCCTATAAATAGTGTTTTAAGAAAAACAATTGCATAATTATGTATTATGAAATTGGATTTTGTTTTGCCTTGTTCTAAATAGATGAATATAAATGCATTCTAATAGATTTCAGGGTCATTTTATTTCTTTCAAGACAAAAACTGCACTTAAACTTCAGTCGTAATACACTCTGGATAGATGAAAATCCATGCAGGTCTTACGTAGGAGGAGAAAAAAAAATACCAGACCGTACATGTACATATATCTCTGCAGATTTGTTCTGACCTGTACATCTGCGATTTTGTATTCAAGATTCGTATTGCTACAGTCATTCTCTTGTTTTATTCCGTTACTCCGGTGCTGTTCTCATGCGGTTGGTTGCCGGGACATACTTCACTTGTTACGGCCGTCTTTTGTCTCGGTCGCACCAATGCGCGCCCCACCTACCGAGAAGCACGAGAGATGAATGCCTTCTGATTATCAGTCTTTCGTCTTTGTCGGCGTCACATCAATTTTTCAAAGATGGCGCGGAAACAAATGAGCAGCTCGGCAAATTGAAGTAAGGAATAGCGGTTAGCTTTTGTTTTATGCGATGCCAACTGCCGCGCTATTGTTATGTTTAAGGGTTTTTATAAATCTTTTAGGGATTTTTTCCTGTGGCGTTCTGCACGGGACTTTCACCCATCGACTTATGGCGGACGACCCCCGCTTTTTATTACTTCCTCTTATTTATTTCCGGTTATTGCGCGACGCTCGTTTGTTTACTGGCAGTTTGTTTTCCTCGGCAAGGTACCCATGCTGATTATAAAATACTAAAACACTCCAAATAAGTCCGAACAAAAGAACTGTTATTTTTTTTTTCTTTACCTTGTTTTATTAGAGTTCTCAGGGCGTGAAAAATTTAGTTTTCTTTTTTTTTTACTGTGTATTGTTGTTTTGGGGCCCTCAGGAGTATACGGAGCAGTGTGAGGGATTGGGCAATAAAAATTTTCCTCCGAACTAAATTGGTTTTATTTTTGCAATGTTGACTTAATAAAAAAGAAGTCGAGATGTGTTATTTGGAATCAAGGTTAGAGTGTAGGTATGCGGAGCAATTTGATTTTATAATAAAATTGTATAGTTTTCGAACACTGGAATATAAACTATTTTTTATGGGTACAACTATGTATAAGAGGAGCATATATTTAACCAGATCTTCTTAGAAGCTCACATTATATGCAATTCTATCAAAAACAAATATGCTGTCACGTTTCTACGAACTATAGTTGATGATTCCGTATTCATTATCTGTAAATAACCCACACATACTTCTAGGGAGCTAAGTATATAGTATCTCAAGAGTTATGGAGAGTTATATGTATTAACTGATCTTAAATAGGCGCCACAATATTGAACTCTCTACGAGTCACTTATTAATACTGAAGCAAAGGATCATAACAATACGTGTCATTCGCACAACCACCAACCAAGGAGGTTTAAAAAATTAGAGAAACAAAAATACTAGTCAATATGCCAACGTAACAAATAACAATCTACTAATTTATTAAGTTATCAGAATCTAGTTGAAATTGATGGAGCCTGTGGTTGATTAACTTAATCACTAAGGTTGATATATAACCCCTTTCCACATTAACTTTCGTAATTCTGTATACGCATTTCGACAACCAAGTTGTCATCATCAGCAGATAACCGCAAAGTGTCGCACCTGGTAAACCACGGCGAAAAATACCTGTACGAAAACACACTCCGTACGCGGTACACACCGTAGAGAACCTAAATATACACTAAATGTTCGTTTTACAAGATTTTTAAAAATTGTTTTACTTAAACTAGGATGAATAACATTGAAAAAAAGAACACGGACACGACCGATAAGTACCTGCATGTGATTTATTACTGTGTTTCTCTTCTTCGGACATTAAGCAGACCGAAAAGGGTCGTCTGGATTGGTCCATTGTCGCTAATCACCACATGGCTTTTATTCTTTAAGATGTGCATGCTTTCATACGTGTCTAATTCACGATAATTATACACGTTCTTTATCAAATGTAAAACGATTTTTAAAAATCTTGTGAAACGAACATTTAGTGTACATTAAGGTTCTCAACGGTGTGTATCGCGTACGGAGTGTGTTTTCGTACAGGTATTTTTCGCCGTGGTTTACCAGGTGATGACAACTTGGTTGTCGAAATGCGTATACAGAATTACAAAAGTTAATGTGGAAAGGGGTTATATTTATATCAACCTTAGTTATTAAATCAGAATCTAGATTTAGAGGACACAGAAGTATATAATATATAATAGTTAAGACATAACTGCACCAAATATGTATTAAGCTTCTAAATGTTTTATTATTTGTAATAATAACGAATTTTATTCTAGTGACTGGTGGCGCAAATGTAATGTCATAATTTGAACTGGCTGCCATTTTGTTATAAATGAAAAAAAAGAGTTCTGTTTTCATAAAAAGTTTATTCGAAAGTGTAAAATTGATTACATTAATTGGAAAAAAATTATCGCTCAAACGGCCACCTCCCTAGTTGATGCATTATTGCGCTCGTTTTACGACATTTTGAATTGTTGTTCACAAAACATCTGGCCCCAATTGACGATTTCTTCTTCAATGTTAGCTTTCAAGACTTGCAAGGTTCGTGGTTTGTTGTGGTAGAAGCGAGGTTTAAAAAGCCCCAAAGGAAGAAGTCTTGCTGTTACATCTGGCGATCTGGACAGCCAGTTCAAATTACCAAAACGGGAGACCACTCGTCCTGAAAATTGGTGTTTCAAAATCCCCATCGTTGCCCGAGCTGTGAGCGCGGTTGCTCCGTCCTATTGAAACCAACAATGCTCGAGACAAAATGCAGCAACTTGCGACGAAAAAAAGCTCGTTTAGCATCTGTCTGTAACCCTCACCATTTACGGTTACGGTAGTGCCATCGGCGTCTTCAAAAAAATAAGGCCCAATCGCTTTTTCACGGCAAATAACGCACCAAACAATCACTTTGAGGGGATGCAATAGCTCTTCATGTATTTCATGTGGATTCTCTGCGGCCCAGAAATGCAAATTTTGTGTGTTAACATAACCACTTAAGTAGAAACGGGCTTCGTCACTCATGATTTTTGATACGAAATCATCCTCGTCTTGCACCAAGTTTAACAAAGTATGGCAGTAAGTTAACCTTGTCTGACGGTCAGCAGGCACCAATTTGTGACCAGTTTGCACTTTGTAGGGGAACATTTTCAAATATTTCACCAAAATTCGTTGCAAAGAACGTCCGCTTGTGTGCATCGTCATCTCGTTGATGTTTGTGGAATCTCTCTGACGTCGTCGGCAACAGCAGCGATGTTCTCGGTTGAACGAGCAATACGAGGCCGGCCACTTCTTGCGACATCTGTAGTGGACCTAGTTTGCACGAGGCGCTCAGCTAAACGCTTAATTATTCGAGCACTTGGAACACGACGACGAGGAAAACGACGACAAAATTCACGCTGCACTAAAACAGTAAATCATTTACTGAAACGTTTAATCTGATGAAACAAGTGTATGGTAATGCGTGTTTATCACGCACGAGTATGAGTGGTATAAACGATTTAAAGACGGTCGTACGGACATAAATGACGATGAAGGTCCTGGTGCAAAAAAATCTGTGGTTATGGAAGGTAACATCGAACTTGTGAGTGAATTTATCAGAAATTAGCCGAAATCCTCATTGAGATATGTGGGAATGAAATTAAATATTTCCAAAGATTCAATTCATCGCATTTTGACATAGCATTTGGGGCCGAGAAAGATTTAAGCAAAGTTTGTACTACACAAGCTAACTGAATTCAACATTGTACAGACTTGATTAAAGACTCAAAAATGGACGAAAACTTCAGGTATCTATTGTAACTGGCGACGAGAGGTGGTGTTTTCAATGTGATCCAGAGACTAAGCGTTAAAGCTTTGAATGGAGGCATCCAAGCGAAGAATGACCGACAAAAAGCCATTTGGAGAAGTCAAAAGTGAAGACAATGTTGATTTGTTTTTATGATTCGAAAGGTATAGTGCTCAAAGAGTTTGTACCGACTAGTCAATGCTGTATATTATCTTGGTGTTATGAAGCGGCTTTTGGAGCGCAATTGCCGTGTGCGCCCTCAATATTGCGAAAGTGGTAGCTGGCGTTTGTTACTTGATAATGCACCATCAAATCGCTGAACACCACTAACCATAAACTATTCACCGACTTTGGCGCTCTGTGCTTTCTATTTATTCTCCAAACTAGTTTTGACAATGAAAGGACAGCGTTATGCCAACGTCGAAGCTATTAAAAACGCGTCGACAGCGATCTTGAAGGACATCTTTTAAAACGAACTTAAAAATTCATTCGACATGTTAATTGACCGTGCAGAACAATGTATTGAAGTCGAATGCGACTACTTCGAATAAAATAAATGAATTTTACCAAAATAGCTCTTGTCTTTATTTTAAAAAAGTTCGGTTTTCTCTGCGACAGACTGTGTACTTCACCTTTTTGTTTAATTCATTGTGTAGTCCATTTGGGTTACGATCTCTTCAGTTCATAGTTTATAAACTCTTTCAATTGAGTTTTATTTCACACCTTGTCAATTTCTTTGGGCAATTTGTACAATTATATGATTTAAATCTGTTTTATAATCTTGCGGGCATATTAATACTTACTTCATAAACAATGTGAGTCCAATCTTATTCAATTAAAATTATTTTACTTAACGGACTACGATATTAGTAGTGCTATTAATTTGTACCCGACTGTAAGTGCATATATAAATATCTAAACACGATATTTAAGTAATTTACTTCGTTAATAGTAAACTAGTAATCTACAAAGGGATTATTTAATATTTCACGTCACAAACTTTGACTATTAGCTAGAATTAATAATTGATTTGATAATTATGGACCTATCGACTCGCCCGAGAAATTATTAATTGTAGAATCTACTTTGTTCTCATTTTTCTTCCAAAGAAAGAAGTTGTTTACTGATTTTCATTTGTTTTCGTATATTTTTTAAGCTTGTTACGTGTCCGAAACATCATGATTAAATTTAGTTTTGATTTGCCACATTTTCTTATATTGGGTTGGCAACTAAGTACTTTCGGTTTTTACTAATAGAGAGCGTTGCTTTATTTTTTGTATGATATAAAGTATGTTAGTGCTGTACTTTACCGTTTGTCGCGTGATACTAGTCACATTGACGTAACTTCAGAAGCAAGTAGTGCGTGATATTTATTAAAGCTATTAGTTGTGGGTTAATTTTAAATGGAGTGCACAAACGAACATTTTCGACATATTTTACTATTTTATTTCCGTAAAGGAAAGAAAGCTGCTGCGGCTCACAAAAAGATATGTGAAGTTTATGGTGCTAATTGCTTAACAGAGCGCACGTGTCAGAATTGGTATAAAAAATTACGTTCTGGAGATTTTTCCCTCAAAGATGAGCAACGTTCTGGTCGGCCTACTGAAGTTGATGATGACCAAATCAAAGTCATAATTGAAGAGGATGGTCATATAACTGCTCGAGAGATTGCGAAGAGGCTGCATGTATCGCACACAACAATTGAAAAACATTTAAGATGTCTTGGGCTAGTTAAGAAGCTTGATATTTGGGCACCTCACGAATTGAAAGAAATTCATTTAACACAAAGAATCAACTTTTGCGATATGCTGCTTAGACGAAATGAAACCGACCCTTTCTTAAAAAGAATCATTACTGGTGATGAAAAATGGATCCTGTACAGTAACATAGTTCGAAAACGATCATGGAGCAAACACGATAAAAAAGATCATGCTGTCAGTTTGGTGGGATTACAAAGGTGTTGTGTTTTTTGAGCTGCTTCCAAGGAACCAAACGATCAATTGTGATGTTTACTGTCAGCAATTAAAAAAACTGGATGAAGCAATCAAAGAAAAACGGCCAGAATTGTCAAATCGGAAAGGTGTAGTTTTCCACCAAGGTAATGCAAGGCCTCGCACATCTTTGGCAACTCGTGGGAAACTATTGGAGCTTGGCTGGGAAGTGATGCCACATCCCCGATACAGCCCTGATCTAGCACCATCTGATTACCATTTATTTCGAAGTTTGCAAAATTCTTTGAATGGTAAAACTTTCACAAATTACGATGACCTTCACTCGCACCTGGTTCAGTTTTTTGCTGATAAGGATCAGAAATTTTATGAGCGCGGAGTCATGCAGCAGAAAGAAAGATGGCGAAAGGTCATTGAGCGAAATGGAAAATATATAATTGATTAAAAACTATTCTTTGTTAAAAAAAAATAGTGTTTTATTTTATACTACAAAACCGAAAGTACTTAGTTGCCAACCCTATAGATTCATTAATTTTGATAATACACTCCGGGATGGTAGCTTCCAGTTGGAATTGTATTTATTCCAAAAGTCATGAAACTGCTGCTTGTCGAGTTAGTGGAGCTCCAAATCACAGGCGAACATCAAACAAAAATTGCGTTTTCGGTGGCACTTTATTTCGATGATGTATGTTTGTATGATTTTTACAGTCGCATTTGCCCCAGCATATTAACGGTTCATTGCAAACTTTACAGAATGTTTTAACACCATTGTAATATAAATTGGGAAACTCATCACTAAACTTTCGCACTGTGTCAACCAATGGTCTGGACAAACAGTCGAAGATAGGTATAGGACATTGTACAAGAAATATGTCTGGAATTTTCTAAAGAATCCAAAAATTTAATATTTGACAGGGTGTTGCATTTAAAATAAGAAAGTTGGTATTGACCACTTTTACCATTCCATTTAATTATTATCGAATTTATTCCATTTGGCTGATACACACTGTATATATCCATCATGTAACAACTCGAACATTCTATAAGTTCTTCAAAATTTGAATTCCTTTTGTCTGTGATCATCAAATGTTTCGGCATCAACTATGCACTAACTTTATTAAAATTCAGCTTCCATTGAGTAGTAACATAACTACTGAAGAAGTTCTTCGAAAATTTGAACTCTTTTCTGTCTTCGTTAATGGCTTGATTAAAATTCAGCTTCCATTGAGTAATAACATAAATACTGAAGAAATTCTTCGAAAATTTGAACTCCTTTCTGCCTTTGTTAATGGCTTGGTTAAAATTCAGCTTCCATCGAGTAGTAACATAACCACTGAAGAAGTTTTTCGAAAATTTGAAGTCCTTTCTGCCTTCGTTTTTGAAACAAATCTTTCGGCATGTGCTAATGTCTACCAACTGTGTTAAAATTCTGCTTCCATTGAGTAGCAACATAACTACTGAAGAAGTTCCTTGGAAATTTGAATTCCTTTTTGCCTTTTTTTTAAACAAATCTTTGGGCATCTGCTACTGTCCACTAACTTTGCTAAAATTCAGCTTCTATTCAGTAGGACCATAACCACTAAAGAAGTTCTTTAGAAATTTTAACTGCTTTCTACCTTTGTTAGTGAAGCAAATCTTCCGGCATTTACTGTCCACTAACTTTGCTTAAATTCAACATGCATTGGGTAACAACCCGAACACTACGAACACCTATTTTTAAAAAGCAGCCAATTCGCGAATTGCTAGCAACCTGTTTTTTTCAAGTAAGTTAATTAACGCTTTAAATCGTTGAAACTTCGACTGCTTTAGCGGGTCTTCTAGCAAATTTGACACACGTTTGCTTCTACCAAAGTTTTATAACATCTTATCTACATCTTATGGAGTGCCACGAACATCTTAGCCTTAAAATACACTTTTTATATTAGCAGAAGTCTTCGTAAAACGAAACGGCGTACTTAAATTTAATGTATTAATTATGTTAGAGACATATTTACAGGGAATAGACAGATATACGTAAGTCCCTTCGAGACAATAGGGAGTCGACAAATTAAGGGGGCGAACTTGTCCATAATTTAGACGGCTAATCACCACTACGTCTGCCGTTTCTGCCGACTTAATTGGAGTTAAAAAGGGTCGAATTAATAATGGACAAAGTTTTAAACAGGAGTTCAATTCGTACACATAACTGTACCGAACTTCTCCCGGAACACATCACGATAATAAGTCTTCACGGACGGACCGTAGCGGCGTGGTCGTAGGAACGTTACTACGTAGGCTAATTATTAAAATGGAACGTCAAAAAAGGGGTTTCAGATTATGTGAATATTTGAATCAGAGGAAGCAACCGCCGACACCGACGGAAGAGGATCATCGACGGTGGCTCCCTCTCTCTTTTGGTTAAGCACGTCATCCTGAATTATTCAAGTTGGTGTCTCGTTTTGAGAAGGAGACCTCTTTTGCCATTTTCAGAGTCTCCATTAGACAGGTATGCGTTGACAGTGATGATGTCTTTGTATAGTGCTTGACAATGTGTCTTGTATTTTTTCTAGATATTCCGTAAATTTCGAAATCTTAAGATTGTTTTTTTGTCATTGATGTCATCTAGGACGTCTTCGTCCATGTTAAATGTGTCTGTACCTTATCATGTCGTATCTTTAAATAAACTTCTTATCTAGAAACTTTTCTAAATAAGAATTTAGTGATTTTTAATACAGAGTGGTCAGATATTCACGGATATTCATCAGGTAGGGCTATGATCAATTCTGAGTAGACAATCCTAATACAGAAAAGTCGTATTGTTATGAGCCAAGTCATTCGAATTGCTTAAAAGAATTGTAGATTTGGCAACATGGTATAGAACCATCAACAAATCAGTAGAAATGATATGACAAAGCACGATGATATCCATCAAATGTTCATAGACACCAATTGGAATATCCGTCGAAAACAATATAAAAGGTATATCAAATTTCGCGGTTTTTTAAAGAATAAGAAAACACATAATTTGCATTCACTTTCAAAAACTTTTTATTGGTAATTGAAGTATCATTTATGACATTTATATGCGAAAAATAATATCTGCCAAATGACCTCCTCTTGCAGCTCCACAGACGTCCACTCTTTTGTTAAAATTTTCAATGCCATTTTGACATAATTGAAGCTCTGTCTCACCAATGACACGAATAATTTCATCTTTCGAAGCTGGAATTGATTGTGGATTGTTTTTATAAACCTGACTTTTCACATAACCACAAAGATTATAATCTAATGGTGTCAAATCACATGATCTTGGTGGCCAATTAACATCACCGTTTGTTGAGATTACACGTCCAGGAATTTTTCTCTCAATAAATCAAATGAGTCGTGTGCAAAGTGAGGTGTAGCGCCATCCTGTTGAAACCACATATCTTCTAGATCAATATTCATTAATTCAGTTATCATCCGACGATATCGATCACCATTAACAGTTACAGCTTCGCCAGCAGCATTTTAAAAGAAGTAATGTCCAATTACACCACCTGACCATAATGCACAACAAACAGTAACTCGTTTAGGATGCATAGGTTTCTCATGAATAATTTGTGAATTTTCCTCACCCCAGATACGGAAATTTTGTTTATTAATATAGCCATCAAGTTCAAAATGTGCCGCATCGGAAAACATTATTTTTTGAGAAAAATCAGCTGGTTGTTCATTGATGAAATTGACAAATGAACGACGTTTTAATTGATTTAATCTAATCTTATATGCCTTCGAGCTAAATCCTTGTATAAAATACGCCATGTTGTTGATCCACTAAGTCCAAGTTGTTGTGAACATCGTTTAATAGACATTTCAGGATCTTCAGCAACACTTTCACGAACCAAACTAATATTTTCTTGTGAACGAATACTACGACTGTATTTTTCACTTTTTTGATCTTCCACGGAATTGGAATTGGAATTTTGTAATAATTCGACCAATAGTGCTTTCAGATGAACGATTATGTAAACCATAACATTCACGTAATTTTCTAAAAACTCTTTTCACAGAACGCTGATTTTCATAAAATAATTCAACAATTTGAACGCGTTGTTGTACCGTGTACGAAGCCATTTTTATAAATGTCATACATCACACTTTTTAAATGCTCACATACCCAGACAAATTCAATGCGCCATCTATATTTTATTTATTCTTAAAGAACGGGCAATTTGAAACACTCTGTATATAATAATAATAATATTTTTATTGTCCAACAGCCATTTATAGGTCGAATCAGAAACATTAGGTACAGTGTACGAGTATTAAATAAACTAACTTAAATATATATGAAAATTAAAACATACAATAACAATAAATGAAAAACTAAGAACTTAAGTGTATACATTAAGTATATAAGAACTGAGATGAAACTGAAGTTGTGCCACAAACACTTCAACCACCGATATTATTTCCAATGAAAGGAGTCTGGAAACAACCTATTCGCATTCTTGCACATGTGAGTTAGTGGAGGTTTCAATAGAACATTGGTCCCTCGGAAGAGCGAGGGAATCAAAAGACCGAATGGAACGAGATGAAACCAATAGACCAATCTGAGACAGTACAGATTGGGGCGTCCACACCATTGTTCAAGTTGACAAGAAATTTCGCACTGGTAGCATCCCTACGATAAGATAGAGATTGAAAGCAATGTCTAACCAATAACACCTCATAATCAACTCCCCTCACTGGGTATGCACCATCAAGCCGGTAAGATAAATATTTTAGAAATCTTTTCTGAATTCTCTCCACAAACAAACTCTGATAAATATAGCACGGATACCATACCACTGAGGCATACTCAAGCTTAGTCCGGACAAAAGCATAACATAAAACCTTGAGAGCAGCAATATTATTGAACTGTCTGCTAGAACGCACAAGGAAACCAAGGGCACGTGATGCCGAAGCATATACAGTAGTAATATAATCTGTAAATTCCAATTTGGAGTCAAACATGACCCCAAGATCCATAATTCCCGACTTCCTCAAAATGACAGTGTGATCAATGGCGTACTAGCTAATAAGGGGATTATTACTTTTAGTAAAAGTGAGAACAGTACACTTATCAGCATTAATAGTAATATCATTCACCAATCATTAATTATATGAAGATTATGATGCAGGATCTGGCAACCGTCATAGGTTGATATCCTAGAAAAAACTGAACTTACTCTTGGATCGTCGCCAAGACTAATCCGTCCACGTTTGTATTCTCCGTACCAACGAGAAATTGTTGACTGATATGGTGCTTCACTGCCGAAAACAAAAAGCAACTCGGCGAGGCATTCTTGTCGAGAAAATTGTCTTCGAAAATTATAAAAAATTATCCCGCGAAAATGTTCTCGGTTCAATTCCATTTTTCAACTAACTCCTCAACTTTGACAGTTCGTTGTAGCTACAACACCACACGTATCGCACTGAAACTTTGGATTTAGGTTAACTAAAGATGGAGGTTAATTTTTAGTACTAACATTTGATCGGTGGCGCCCTCTATGTCCAATTATGCAAAACTTAAAAGACGATCCACGTATACATAAAGGATCGGTCACAAGTTCACTGCCTCTCTATAAAGTATAGATATTACCTTTCAACATTCAATCTGTCCATAATTGATTCTTGCATCTGTCGGTTTCATAATTAATTTTGCATATGAACATTCAACGTATCTATAATTAGCCCTCGATTATCGAATTAATAAGATATTTAATGCATGAAAATTGTTTTCGAAATAAAATTAACATCAATTCTCATTGTAGTAATGCACAATACAAAATATCGCAGCGCGCGGTGTAGTTACGGCTTTATCCAATTCAGACGCGTATATATATAACAATCACCGTTAGCTTCATTTCACCATTTGTATAAAGCGAAGCTCATAAAATATTTGAGGCGACTACATATTGTCTGATGAATATTCAATAATAGAGTCAACTGAAAACTTTGTTTCTATCCCTAATGTAGAAGTATTTTCTGTCTGTAATGGGTTGTTTTGTGATCGATTGTACTTTTAACTTCTGTATTAAAGTTAGTAATTAGTTAATTTAAATATTTTGGTGTTGAGAAAGTCTTGATGCATTTTTATAACAGATGGCGCAAGCTTGTTTTTGCTAGCCACATTAGAGTCTTTACGCTAAGCCATCCGACTGCGGTCGGTTTTAACTTCGTTTTGGAAATAAAAATTTGAACGATTTGGTTGCGCGTTTGGAACATTACGAGATTAGCCATTTATATTTCGCGAATAGCAAACAAAAAAAAATTTTATTATCGAAAATATTTTTATTGCTTTTCAAAATATTCTCCTTGAAAATCAATGAAGTTTTGCATTCGTTTAAACCAGTCCGAAAAGCATTGCTGCCACTGTTAAGGCGGTATCTCCAAAATATGAGTTTTGAATGCCTTAACTGTCCCTTTCGGCGTAAAAAACCGTTGACCACGAAGCTTATTCTTCACGTGTGTTAACAAAAAGAAATCACAGGGTGCTAGATCAAAGCTGTACGGCGGATGGCTCATCAAATCAATGTTTTGCCCGATCAAATATTAAATTATTTGAACCGACTTGGGAGAGCTCGCATTGCCATGGTGGAGAATAATTTGCCTTTTTCAGTTTGTTTTCCTTATTTCATCAAAAACTTTTGGCAAATAAATAGTTGTGTACTATTCGGAATTGACCGTTCTATAACTCTCTAAAGGCACGGTTGCAATGTGATCGCTTTTTCCGAAAAAACAGGCGACCATTTGCTTTGATGTGCTTCGAGCACGAACAACTTTTGTAGGTTTTGGCTCATCTTGGAATACCTATACAGTCGACTGCTGTTTACTATCGTTCTCATACGTACAAATCCAAGATTCATTACCTGTGACGACTTTATAAATGTTCTTCGAAGAACCGCCATTGTATTTTTTGGGCATTTGTTAGCGCTGATACAATTCTCATACAATAATCTTGATTATGTTTATGAAACTGTTTACCAAGTGTAAAATGTGAACTATTATGTACATTTGGTAATGGCCAAACGCGTGTTATTTTTCTCCTCTTTCCCCCCGTATTTATGTTTAAGTGTCAAATGTATGCACATATAGTTACGAGGGTTGTCCCATAAATACCCGGCCTGACCTAGAGATGGCGGTAGTTGTTTGAAAAATATCACTGTACTAGAAAGTACACAATCTATAAAGCATATGTTTCAAGTTTGAAGACGCCACGTTGTTTAGTATTTGTTTGGTAGCCATCAATAGTGAACAATATTATTTTAACCAAAGAGCATCCAAGTTATGACCGCGGTATCACTCACAAGCGCAGAATCTTTCTAAAAGAGATAGCAAATGAACTGGCGACACCCTATATGGCAAGAAGATCGACAAACTTAAATCCACTTACAGCTCAAACAAATGAATCGCTCAAGAGAAAAAGATGCTCGGTGAGTCCAAAAATAGATTGTAAAAGCAAAATTGTATGTGCTAATTGGAAATATAATTTTACAACACTGAAATATTGGAGTTTAAACGAGGCCGTGCGATCTACCAAGACGAGCATTGCAATGGTCGACCAAATGAAGTGACGACTCCAGAAATGGCGAAGAGAATCCACAAAGCGGTATTGGATGATCGTCGACTGAAACTAGCAGACATAGTAGGCATTTCAAAAAGTGCCGTGCATCGCATATTATCTGAAAATTTGGACATGAGAAAGCTGTGTGCAAGATGGATGCCGCGTTCGCTCACATTCGAGCAATAACAGTGTCGTGAAGATGTGTTAATTGAGTGTTTAGCGAAGTTTCACAGCAACGAAGCAGAATTTTTCCGTCGTTTCATAACCATGGATGAAACATGGGTCCATCACTTCACGCCCGAGACAAAAGAACAATCAAAACAATGGACTCAAAAGAGGGAACCGACTTCAAAGAAAGCGAAGACCGTTTCATCTGCAGGCAAGGTAATGGAATCGGTTTTTCGGGATGCGTGTAGAATAATTTTCATTGACTATCTTGAAAAAGGAAAAACTATCAACGGCCAGTATTATGCGAACTTATTGCAGCGTTTATGCGAAGAAATCAAGCGAAAATGGCCGTATTTGGCTAAGAAGAAAGTGTTGTTTCATCAAGACAATGCACCAGCTCACAAATTCGTTATTGCAATGGCCAAAATTAATGAATTAAAGTTTGAATTGCTACCGCATCCACCCTGTTCGCCAGATTTAGACCCCTCGGATTATTTTCTGTTCCCAAACTTGAAAAAATTGCTCAGTGATCAAAGATTTTCCAACGATGAAGAAGTGATGTCGGCTGTTAATGGCTATTTTGAGGAGCAAAACAGTTCTTATTATAAAAAGGGTATCGAAATTATTGAACATCGCTGAGAAGAATGTGTAGAGCTGAAAGGAGGTTATGTTGAAAAATAAATATATTTCTTTCCAAAATTTTTGTGTTTTCTTTGTTGGGTCGGTATATACTTCTTCAGACTCAAATGTAAATCTGAGGAAGTTGCGTGCTGACGAAACAATTGTTACCCTTTTTCAAGAAAGATTTTGTAAAAATCAAACAGAGTTTTTGTGTTTATGTAATTTTGTTATGGGTTTTCACCAAATAAAGCCCAGATCAGTTAATTAAACGTATGTAATTAATAGCACATTAAATCATTAGTTTCTTTATATAATTATTATTGAAAACAAAAGTAAGAAAAAAAATTACAAAAAATATTCAAATAATCCCCCCACGTTTCGTGCTAAGTATTACCCTAGTCTATATATATATATAAAAGAATGTTTGTCTGTATGTCCTTTATAGAATCGTAAACTATGCATTTGATCATGTGATGATCTTTGGCAAAGTTGTTGTGCATGAGCCCACGAAGGTTTCTAAGTTGGTACGACCAATTTTCGACAGATGGCGCCACTGCCATTCCAATGAATTTCATATATTGCCGTGACAGTTTATGCTGATTTGAATTGAAACGAAAACAGCAAACGAATGATGACTTTTCGAGTTGTGGGTGACATAAGAATTATGTAAATTGTGAATTCATGTCCGGCTCACATTGAACAGATAATATTGTGCGTATTTGTATATTTGGAAGCGTTTTTCGAGGGCGAATGCAAATTGATGAATCTACGCAATCTATCGCCTTGCCAGCAAACTTCTATAAGATCACAGAAAGCATAGACGAATTGGCGAAAAAAGTTTTCCTAAATATTCCACAGAATTACAAAAATCATCAGTGGCTCAGTACGCGTGCTATATTAGCGGCCAAAAACATTGATGTCAATACCATCAACTTCACCATTCAGAATGGAATACCCGGCGAAACGACAACATATAAGTCCATCGATACTGGTGAATCAAGACGAAGTTGTCAACTATCTAACTGAATCCTTGAATTCGCTTGATTTACTAGGCATGCCACCGCACGTTCTTACATTGAAAATTGGCGTACCATTCTTCTCCGAAACATAAATCCACCACGACTTTGCAGCGGAACCAGACTCTCAGTCAAGAAAATGATGAACAATGTTATCGAGGCAACAATTTTGACTGGAAAATTCAAAGGTGAAGACGCACTGTTGCCACGTATCCTAATGATCCCGAAAGATATGCCATTCGAACGTTTGCAGTTCCCGGTACGACTTGCTTTCGCAATGACTATCAACTAACACAAGGACCATCGCTGCAAGTGTGTGGATTAAATTTGGAGAATCCATGCTTCTCACATGGGCAGCTCTATGTGGCCTGCTCACGCGTCGGAAAACCTGATATATTCGTTTATGCATCAGATGAAAAAACAGGAAATATTGTGTATACCACAGCACTTCAATAAATATCGAATTGAAACGAAACGCTGCAATGTCACAATTTTTTCAAAATGAACAAAATCAATAAAATGACTCAGAATTAATTGAATATTTGTGTAATGTCTTTCCTTCAAATTTATTTTAGTTGGTGGCGTAGCAACGCGCGCAGGGTACAGCTAGTCTGTTATAGAAACTATTTCTAACGTTAGCCAATGGCTTTTCAATAATTAACACGTATTCAGCAATTACTCCTTCTTTCAAAAGAATAATATGTGTGGTGCTTTTTGTAAATTTTACTCTTGAGGTGTTTTTACACGAAGAATTCGCAAGGTATTAAATCAGACGATCTTGCTGGCCATTTTATAGCACCACCTCCATCAATACAATGATTTGGAAATGAGCCATTTAAAAAATCTTCGGCATCTGAACTAAAATGTGCTGGATAACCGTCACGTAAAAACCAAATCTCCGGATTTTCTCTTGCGACTTTTTCCAATGCAAGTCCTAACTTTGTTATTAAAAGTTTTAAATATGCATCTGCAATGATTTGGAAATAAATCGATTTTTGACATCTAAACCAAAATGCACGGAACAGTCGTCATGTTGAAACCAGATCTCCTGATCTTCTCTTGGGACTTCTTTTAAAGAGGTCCCACTTGTCTTGATAAAATTTTAAAGTCTGTGAAATCCAAGAAGCTGAAGAATTATTGGTAATACTTTGGTGACGAATATGAAGAAAACTGGAATAGTGAGACATGATTTTTAGCCTTCATGTAGAAAAGAACGTCAAAGATGTATTCGCCTGCACCTATTGTTGCCTTGGATTTACTTTGAAAGTACATTTAGTTCAACTCAAAACTGTTTGCCCTAACCGAACCAATGGGAACTTTGAAGGTATGAAACCAAGAAATTTTTTTAATCAACCACAGGCTCCATCAAAATTAGTTGTATACTACTTTGGTTGTTTTTCTGGGCTTTATGCTTCATATTTCTGAATTCCTGAATCAGTTTTGGTAACTAATAACTAAATTAATAAATAGCTACTAAACTCTCGAGCTATAAAATTGATTATTGAGTTTAATATCAAATTGCAATTCAATAGATAATTTTCATATCAAAGTGCCCAAACTTTCACGTCATAGATAATGCAATTCATTCCAAGTTAAATGCAATTATAACCTTCAAAAAAATAAGTAATTTCTTTTACGATGAACTAATTCAATAAATTCGAAAGACAAAGAAGAAATACCAGTTACGAATCGTTTAAACAAATTAATAAAACAAGAATCGAAAAAGAAACATGAAAATAACATTATTTATCATAATTAAAAAGCCATCCATTTCTAAGAATCGCTTCCAGCAGCGGCACAGGGAGGAAGGAGTGGATACGAGACGGGTGTCCCCCGCCCCTCCCACACATGTATACAGTGCACCGCTTCCTCCCCGCTAAATCGAATCACCATTCGTCGGATTCGTGCATCAGCAGAAGAGACCGACTAAATAAACCGCCAACTGTTTAGGAAGGCAAAAGAAAAAGAAAAAAATTAACAGAAAGATATTCAATTTACTTGAAATCAGTTAATCCAATGGGAAATGCGGGAGGCGTGGCCGTAAAAAACAATCTGGCCAATGATTGGACAATTGTTAAGTGTGTTGGCGATGCCATGGCAACCTTTACCGACGGAGCATAGTGTTAGTCTGACACCGATCTTGGTAGGGTATATTGTTATTCGACTGTTTCGTTTGGAGTTTAACAACGCGCAACGTTTAACAGGCTATTTATTAAATAAAATTGGACAAGCCTAATACAGCTTTTTAATTGACAAGTTAATGATAATTTTATGTTGATTATTATTTTTAAACGTTCAAAAATGTGATTACTAAAAACAATTTTTGAAAAGCATAAATTGTGCGGAACTTTGTAAAGATATTCGGCGTCATAGTGTAAATAAAAAATGTCAGATCACGATTTGACGGAAGATGAACGTGAAATTAACGTTTTGGACACGGACAGTAGACTCTCTCACAGTGACAGTGAACCCAGAAGCCCCCGTAGTCATTGCTCCAGCCCCGATAATGTCCAACAGTCGCATTCCTCCACCAGCACCACGTTACCCTTCAGTATATCCAATCTACTGGGCAAAAATTTCGAGGAAAAATGTGAGAACGAGGTGACGACGAATTTTTATGATCAACAGTCGGGGCTGCTTCAAAACAGGAGCGCACTGGCCGGTTTCGTTCCGTCGGGTTTTTATGGACAGGGAGTTCTTAGGGTGCCGGCACATCGTCCTTTGGGCGGAGGAAGTCCAAGTGCCGTTTTCGCTCCGTGGACTACCCTAGGATTGGATCCAGTATTACAGAGGTCCGCCGCAGCTGCTGCTTTCGCATCGCAAGTTGTCAAAGATAGACTAGCAGGTATTGTTCATTAGTAATGTACAAATTCGTTTTAATTTTGATGATGTGTCAAATTGTATATAGTGGGATACATATCCCGAGGGATTTTGCATTAAGGAAAATGGTTTTAGCCATTTCTAAAGACATAAAAATCCAAGTCGTAATAATTGCAAAGGCTCAATAAAATAACCAATAAGCTTCAACAACTAAATAATCTTTTCGCCATACCAAATTATTTCGAAACACGTATTCTGAATTAAAATTTATGTTTCTGTTGTAACTTTAACGTAAGGCATTAAAGTCAAGTTATAGACCTGACAAATTTCCTTTCCAATAATTTTTTTTTCCTAATTATTTCAGTCATTCAGGGATCGACATTATTAAACTACTGGGAGATTGGTTTTGGGACGGTTTTGCTTTTCCAGATCTAAACTATTTTTCCACATTTAAGCTCAAGCGAAACTATGATTTTTTTGGAAACGTTTAATTCACTTCATTGTTATTGTGGATGAATGTTTATATTTCTTCATTATAGAAAGAAAAATCTATTTAACACATAAGCTGGTCCATTGAGTTCTGGTTGAAACCTCTCATAATGAATTTGGTGTCAATTTGGTTAGCTTTCCTGGTATTCATTTTTTATTTTTATGAATTTATTATAGAAAGAAAAATCTATTTAACACATAAGCTGGTCCATCGAGTTCCAGCTGAAACGTCTCATAATGAATTTGGTTAGCTTTTCTGGTCTTTATTTTTTATTTTTATGAAATCGAAGACAAAACTTCTTGAAGGCATTTCGTCCATTCATTTAGGCTTCCAGCCTATCCATTTCTTTTGATGCTTTTTTCCATTACACTGTTTAATACTTCATTAAAGTTAATTGAAGTATCCGCTGTGTAATTTGACTATTTTATTAACAAATCTTCCTATAAATTCTTCTAAAATAATTTATCGTTCGTGAAAATATTTTCTTTGCAAACAATTGAGAATAAATTTGCTTAAAGTTTCTTCAATTAAAATTTGCGTTTCTTTGAAAGGTAAAAAGCAAAGTGAAATTATAGACCTGAAGTATGACTTCCTCTTCAATAAATGCTTTTTTTCTAATCCTTTCAATCATATAGTTATCGAAATCTTTAAATTAAGGAGAAATTGGATTTAGAACAATTTCTTTGTGTTGCAGGTCAGAAATATTTTTCGAAATTGATTTACCTCTAGTGAAACCATGATTTTTTTAGAACGAAACAATAGAAAATCTTAATTCACTTCATTATTATTGTAGATTAATGCTTCTATTTCTTCGTTATAGAAAAAATCTATTTAACAACTGGTCTATCAAGTTCTAGCTGAAACCTTACGTGGTCCATTTGGGAAGCTTTCCAGGTCATCATTTCGGTTAGCTCGTTGGAAGTTATTGGTGAATTCCAATACAAAATCTTCAATAAGAATTTATCAAAATCTCAAATACATATAGAAAATTATGAAGTCTAGTACTGCTTTTCAACTCATCCCATAACCTTAAAGATCTAAAGTATCCTCAGCTAAAATTTCTGTTTCTGTTAAATGTAAGGCTTTAAAGTAAAGTTATAGACCTGAAAGATTACTTTTTCATTAAGGTTTTTTCCTAATTCTTTCAACCATTCAAGTATCGAAATTTTTAAATAACGGAGAGATCGGTTTTTGGAACAATTTCGTTGTTCCAGATCTAAACTATTTTTATAAATTTATTTAATCTCAAGGGAGAACCTAATTTTTTCAGCATGAAGCAATAGAAAAATTTAATTCGCTTCATTATTATTGTGGATAACTGCTTCTATTACTTTACTACAGAAAAAAAATACTATTTACCACATAAGCTGGTCTATCAAGTTCTAGCTGAAACCTTTCGTGGTCCATTTGGGAAGCTTTCCAGGTCATCGTTTTTTATTTTTATGAATTCAAAGACAAAGACTTCTTGAAGGCATTTCGTCCAATCACTTAGGTTTCTAGCCTATCCTCTTTTGATGTTTTATTCCATTGCACTGCTTCAATTGCTTCATTAAAGTTAATCGTCTGCCATTTCGTTTAGCTTGTTGGAAGTTATGCTTCAAATTGGTAAGTTCCAATACAAAATCTTCAATAAGAATGTATCCAAATCTCAAATATGTATAGAACATTGTGAGGTTTAGTACTGATTTTCAACTCAGCCCATGATCTTAAAGATCTAAAGTATCCTCAGCTAAAATTTCTGTTTCTGTTAAATGTAAGGCTTTAAAGTTATAGACCTGAAAGAATACTTTTTCATTAAGGTTTTTTCCTAATTCTTTCAACCATTCAAGTATCGAAATTTTTAAATAACGGAGAGATCGGTTTTTGGAACAATTTCGTTGTTCCAGATCTAATCTATTTTTATAAATTTATTTAATTTCAAGGGAGAACCTAATTTTTTCAGCACGAAGCAATAGAAAAATTTAATTCTCTTCATTATTATTGTGGATAACTGCTTCTATTACTTTACTACAGAAAAAAAAAATACTATTTACCACATAAGCTGGTCTATCAAGTTCTAGCTGAAACCTATCGTGGTCCATTTGGGAAGCTTTCCAAGTCATCATTTTTTATTTTTATGAATTCAAAGACAAAGACTTCTTGAAGGCATTTCGTCCAATCACTTAGGTTTCTAGCCTATCCTCTTTTCATGATTTATTCCATAGCACTGTTTCAAATGCTTCATTATAGTTAATTGTCTACCATTTCAGTTAGCTCGTTGGATGTTATGCTTCAAATTGGTGAATTCCAATACAAAATCTTCAATAAGAATTTATCCAAATCTCAAATATATATAGAAAATTGTGAAGTTCAGAACTAGTCTGCTTATCAACTCTGTTCATAACCTTACTGATCCTTGTAACTACCAACACAACAAAACAATAAATAAAACTGAGTCTTTAATATATACGTACATTTTTTTAAAAACAGTACTGAGAGAAAGGTTTTTATTTTTCTAATGACCACCACCAAACTGTATCTAATTATATCAAAGAAATTAGTTCAGCAAACGCACAAAACGCATACAGTGTGCGTTTCGGCTTTCAACGGTACAGATCGTGTGCGGAATTTATTTTCGTACGGGTATTTTTGCCGTAGTCTTCCAGATGCGACACTGTTTAATTATCTGCTGATGATGACAACTTAGTTGTCGAAATACGTATAGAGAATACGAAAATTTATGTGGAAAGAGGTTATATATCAACCTTCAGTGATTAAGTTAATCAACAGGCTCCATCAAAATTACATTCATACTTGTCAAGATTTCTTTTTGTAAAGTAATAATCTCAGAGACAAAGGTGTGATTAAACGACGATATTCTGAAGTATCCATTTGTGTAATTTGGTCAATATTTGATAACTGTTATTATTGACAAATCTTCCTATAAATTCTTTGATAATAATTTATCGTTTGCTGAAGTGTCTTTTTGCTAAAAATTGAGAATGAATTTGCCTAATAATCAGGTCTACAGTATCTTCGACTAAAATTTGTGTTTTTGTGTAAGCCATTAAATAAAATTATAGACCTGAAGGATGACTTCCTCTTCAATATTCTTTTTTCAAATACTTTCAGTCATTCAGGCATCAAAATCTTTAAAATAAGTCAATAAATTTTTTTACGGACAACTTCTTCACAGCCAGCTCTTCATTCCAAATATTCCTTGTTCGTTTATTAAAGATGCAAGAGAGATTGACGATTTATAATAGTTGTAGGCCAATATCTATTCTTCTGGTCACTTCTGAAATTTTTTAAAACCGTAATAAAGGCCCAGCTGGTAAACTATCTTGAGATATACTAAATCCATACACACAACATGAATTTCGGAAAAATAGATTCATCATAACAGTAATGGTGGAATTAATAGATGCCATAGCAGGTGTTTTCGATAAGAAATGTGTTGCTCAGTGGCTATTTTGCGTCCTGTCGAAAGCTTTTGACTGTGCGGATCATAAGATTCTATTGGGGACAATTGAGCGTTATAATAGGTAAGGGAAATGCTCATGAATTGGTATTTGAAACTATTTGAAGAAGACCAGGTAGTAGGTGTTTTGGTATAGAGATATTGTGTATTGACAATTTGGTTATGGAGTGACTCAGGGTGTCGTGCTTGGACCAGCCCTTTTCGCTGTTTACACCCACGATCTATCGGAAAACAAAGCTGCTCTGGGGCCTATACATATATCAATGACACTTTGTGCCTTGTCAGGTAGCAAGTTTCAACATTGCCATTTCGATTTGACTGTGGAGTTGCTCCTTTGTTTTACTGTATGATTATTGGTGTATCTTACATTTCAATTTTATACGAGGTGTGACAATTAAATAACAAGACCTGTGTGAGAAATGTTACTTATTGCAAATAAAGTTATATTTAACTTTTATCCCCTACAACACACTATCTTCCCCTATCTATACACACCTGTATACGTGTCATCCCTTGTTCAAAGCAATGCTGTAGTTCATCAGTTGCCAGCCTCTTCAACAAAGCCGTTTTTGCTTTTACAAGTGTTCCCTTTAATGCACTTTTCACTTTTAGGAACATGTAGAAGACGCATGGTACAAAATTTGGTGAATACGAAGGATGATCAAGCACAGCAATGCGCTTGTCTGCTAAGAACTGCTTCACAGACAGGGCATTGTGATGTGATACGTTGTCCTAGTGCAGAATCCACGAGTTGTTCTTCCACAAATCCGGTCTTATCTTCCTTAATCTTTCCCTCAACTTGATTAGAACTTCTTTGTACTATTTCTGATTAACGATTTAACCCTCGGGAGTGAGGTTTTTCGGCACCAATTTTGCACGAACTTTTGTCATGTTTAATTCATCATGCAAAATATATTTTACTCGTTCTATGTTAATGTTTACCATCACGACAATCATCCGAATGCACAGACTTCGATCTTTACACACAATTTCATTAGTTTTCTGAACATTCCCTTCAGTTCTTGCAGTCGCAGGTCGACCAAGATGCTCAACATCTTCAGCCTTTTCCCAACCTTCAAAAAACAGTTTCAGCTATTCAAAGACTCGCACACGTAACACAACATTATCACCAGACACCTCCTCTAACATTTGTAAACATTCTGTTGGCAATTTAGATTTGATAAGGAATTTCAGGTTGACTCGCTGCTCGATTTTTATGTCAACCATTATCACAGCATTACTAAGTAGCAGCGTCCTTTACAATTAAAGCTCGAAAGGAAACTAAAACAGACAGACAGACGAAACTACGAGTTGTTACTTGGGAAGTATGTCAATGACATTCCAATTATAGTCTCGCAGAATGCGGCTGCGCATTGGAAAGAGCGCAGCCCCGTTATTTAATTGCCATACCTCGTATTTTATTAATAATTTTAAATATTTCGTACAACTTTTTACATTCTATAATAAATGAATCTGAATCCAAATCTGGAAAGAAAACCTTTCGTAAAATTCTGGGAAAATAAAATTGTCCGTAATTTTGAGATGTCCGTTATTCACTAATGGCCCTAAATAAAAAATTTACTGTTCCGACTTTGTTGGAGTATCTTTTTCATCTGATCGTGAATTCTCGAATGATGTTGCTTTAAAATCTTTCTGCAATCTTTTATCGTTTGTCGCGAATTTGTGCATAGAAAATAGAAAGAAATTTTGGTGTCCATGTTTTCAATTTACAGAGAGGTATTACCATCTATAATGTAATGGAAAAACAATACTTTCTTCTATTGTCCAAACATGCGATTATGCGAAGAAATAAGCACGTGTTCGTCCAACAAAATGTACAACACTGTCGTTATGTTATATATATGAACAGAACATGTTTGAATTTGGCGTACGCTATATTTGGTGAGCGTCTGAGAATAATTCAAATATTAACAATACCTTGTTTACGACGCGTTTCGAGTGTATCAACTCTCATTAGGCAAACGAGGATCACAGTTTGCCTGACGATAGTTGATATACTCGAAACGCGTCGCACACAGGGTCTTATATACGAATTATTCTCAGAGTTTCGTCGATAATATAATTTAAACTAAAGGGTGTTTCAAATTGCGCGGTTTTTTCTAAGAATAAATAAAATATAGATGGCGCACTGAATTTGTCTGGGTATGTAAGCATTTGAAAAGTGTGATGTATGACATTTATAAAAATGGCTTCGTACACGGTACAACAACGCGTTCAAATTGTTGAATTATTTTATGAAAATCAGCGTTCTGTGAAAAGAGTTTTTAGAAAATTACGTGAATTTTATGGTTTACATGATGGTCCATCTGATAGCATTATTGGTCGAATTATTAAACATTTTCCAGAGACCGGTTCCGTGGAAGATCAAAAAAGTGAAAAATACAGTCGTAGTGTTCGTTCACAAGAAATTATTGGTTTGGTTCGTGAAAGTGTTGCTGAAGATCCTGAAATGTCCGTTAAACGACGTTCATAACAACTTTTACTTAGTGGATCAATAACATGGCGTATTTTACACATGGATTTAGCTCTGAAGGCATATAAGGTTGCAATAACACAGGAACTGAAACCATTAGATCATTTAAAACGTCGTTCATTTGTCAATTTCATCAATGAACAACCATCTGATTTTTCTCAAAAAATAATATTTTCCGATGAGGCACATTTTGAACTTGGTGGCTATGTTAACAAACAAAATTGTCGTATCTGGGGTGAGGAAAATTCACAAATTATTCATGAGAAACCTATGCATCCTAAACGAGTTACTGTTTGTTGTGCATTATGGTCAGGTGGTGTAATTTGACATTACTTCTTTGAAGATGCTGCTAGTGAAGCTGTAACTGTCAATGGTGATCGAAATCGTCGGCTGATAACCAAATTTTTATGGCCTGAATTAATAAATATTGATCTAGAGGATATGTGGTTTCAACAGGATGGAGCTACACCCCACTTTGCACACGAATTAATTGATTTATTGAGAGAAAAATTTCCTGGACGTGTAATCTCAAGAAACGCTGATGTTAATTGACCACCAAGATCATGTGATTTGACACCGTTAGACTATTTTCTTTGGGGTTATGTGAAAAGCAGGTTTATGAAAACAATCCGCAACCAATTCCTGCTTTGAAAGATGAAATTATTCGTGTCATTGGTGAGATAGAGCCTCAATTATGTCAAAATGTCATTGAAACTTTTAAGAAAAGAGTGAACGTATGGGGAGCTGCAAGAGGAGGCCATTTGGCAGATATTATTTTTCGCATATAAATGTCATAACTGATGCTTCAATTACCAATAAAAAGTTTTTGAAAGTGTATGCAAATTATGTGTTTTATTTATTCTTTAAGAAAACCGCGAAATTTGAAACACTCTTTACATAAATGATTTCATGATATTTTACCTTAGGCATTCATAAAAACAAATTCACTTCGCGTGTTTACAATTTATTCCTCATGACTTTGGGTGTGTAAATACCCATTCTTACGATAAATTTTTTAAATTATGAAATATTATAACTTGAATAAGTAAACATTACTAATACTTAAAATATTTGAGATAATACGAATGACTTGAACGTTTGAATGGAATAAGTAATTAATTCAAACATTAACTGGATTTTTCTCACCTTAACATTACGAGCGTGTTTCTACCGAGTCCCACAAATCGAATTCTAGTGCAAATTCTTTACATGTCCCTGGTATTATATCATTACGCTATTAGTTTAGTGTTGATAAGGCAATGGGAAATGTAAATTAACTTTCTTAGATAATATTTTCCGTTATCAGGCAACTACAATGTACTATTTCTGTGCATTTTAAATTAGAAAATGCATGCTAACATATTTAAGATTGACAATTATATTTTTATGTTTAGTAGGTTGTGATAATTTTTTACTGTTTAATACCGTAATAAGAATACTTTCAATAAGTTATTGTAAATACGCTTTATTTCTATGGAATAGCAGTTGTTTTTTTTTAATAATTTACCGTATTGTTATTTCATGTCGTTTTTTGTTTTATATATTATTTATTCAGTGTTTCATTTAGTGTTGATAACGATATAAATTATAGATTGACTTTGGGGCCAAGAACTACAAAGGGTACTAGGAAAGTTTTGCAATACAGCTTTGTTTATTAATTTTTTCAAAGTAATTTCCTCTACACTCAATACACCTCTCTATCCACCGAAACCAATCTTTAAACCAGTTCTGCCAAGTTTCACTAGGGAATAAAGCACACTCGTTGTTCCAAGCCCGCAGATGGTCCTCATCACTGGAAAACCGCCTACCTTCTAGCTTCACTTTCACATGCGGGAACAGTGCAAAGTCGCAGGGAGCAAGATCTGGACTCTAGGGAGGCTGCTCGAGAAGTTTCAATCCTGTCGTGGTCAAATATTCGGTGCAGGCTTTGGCGCGGTTTGGAGCATTATCGTATGCAGAAACCAAGCATCCATTCTTGACTTTGGCCGCAGGTTCTTCATAGATCCAATAACTTTAGGCAGGCACTGTTCACTATACCACTTAACTGTGACTGTCTTCTGTATGTACAAACTGATGCTTCCACAATTCCACTCGAAACATACAGCTATTATTTTCTTCTTTACAGATCGGGATTTGCCGACAACTACGGGTGTGTCCTCATCATCAAAGACCCAAACTTTGTTTTGAGCTTTGGTCGGCACATCGTAATAGTACAGCCAAATCTCGTCACCTGTAACGATGTTGTTCACATACCGAGATTGTCCCTTATTAAACTTTTTTAGCATCTTCCAGCACCAAGTCACACGTCGTGTCATCTGCTCTTCAGTCAGTCGACGCGGTACTCAGAGAGAACAAAGTTTATTCACGTGCAAATGATCATGCAGAATCGAACGAATTGCTGGTGCATTTAGGCCTGAAGTACCCTCTCTCTGTTGGTAGGTCACTCGCCTGTATTCGCCAAGCATTTTCCTCACAGTAGTAACGTTTTCCTCCGTAACTGACGTTCATGGCCTTCCCGGCCGTTTAGCATCCTCCACAGTTAAATTTCCCCTTTGGAATTCTCTATACAACCTGAATATCTTTGTGCGATGTGGACAAACATCACCTAGTGCAAGAGTCATTTCTTCGAAGCACTGGTCTATGTTTAAACCATGCACGAAATTATAACGCAAAACTGCCCTTATCTCATTTCGTGACCACGATGCCATCGCAAGCACTTTACACTCTCACTGCTAATGAATAACTGAGCCCATCGACATGGCGCGGCGGCTACTATGCACGTATGAACATGTCTCAACATGCAGCAACAAGCAGCTTCCTACGATTCATTGTTGCATCATATTGCAAAACTTTCCTAGTACCCTTTATAAGAATACTTTCAATAAGTTATTGTAAATACGCTTTATCTCTATGGAATAGCAGTTGTTTTTTTAAATAATTTACCGTATTGTTATTGCATGTCGTTTTTTGTTTTATATATTATTTATTCAGTGTTTCATTTAGTGCTGAAAACAATATAAATTATAGATTGACTTTGGCCACTACTTATTGTAGCTTACATATAAGAGAGTTTTCTAACTACACTGCTCAAAACAATTAGAAGGTATTTGAAAAAATAGTAATGAAATACATAAGTAATATAAGACACGCAAATATTTTTATATTGCAACTATAACGCTTTTAAACAAGAAACAGAATGCATTGACAGGTTTCAACTTGTACAGCGTTTCGGTGCAGCCACCACTGGTTGAGGGTATAAAAACGCGATGCGAGCGATCTCAACTACAGTTAGATTTTACCATTTTCTGTATCACAGCTAATTTTTTAACTATAATTACGGGTAATAATGAAAAGGCAACGCGATTTGACTTATGCACAGGCTTAGTGAGCCATAGATCCATTGGAAGGTGGACGGAGACAGCTAGCTGTTGCTGAAGTGTTTGCAGCTAGCCAAACTGTGATTTCGCGTTTGTGGAATCCATTTTTAGAAACTGGAGACGTTCAGAGAAGACGAGGATAAGGAGGCCCAGCATCTATAACACCAAAAGATGATCGATACCTAACAGTATTTGCACGTAGAAACCGCACTTATAACGCAACGCAGCTTGGAAGTGAGGTTGCTACCGCTACGGGAAGAGTAGTATCAACCCAAACAATAAGAAATCGTCTTCGTAACGTTGGTATGTAGTATATGCTTGACGACCCCTAGTATGCGTTCCACTAACTGCTTTTCATAAAAGGTTGCGAAGAATATGGGCTGAGCAGCATAGAAATTGACTGGGCACAAATATTGTTTTGCGACGAATCCAGATTCGCCTTAAATCCAGATAAAAACGTATTTTAATTTGGAGTGAACCTGGAACACTTAGTCAGCCACAATTTGTTCGAGAAAGGCCGCAATATGAAAGTGGGAGTGTAATGGTATAGGCTGGATAAGCGTAGGAGGTCATACTGAACTGTATGTGATACAGAATAGCAACCTGACTGCCCCAGAGATGCCTGGATGAAATTTTGAAACGCATTGTTCTTCCGTACGCTGGCACTATGGGTGAAAGATTCATTTTAATGGATGATAATGCTCGTCCACATCAAGCAAACATCGCGAGCAACTGGATTGAAGAATTGGGAATCAATAAAATGTACTGGCCAGCAAATTTTCCTCATGGTAATCCTATCGAACATGCTTGGGATGCCTTAGAAAGACGTGTTGCAGCAAGAAATACGCCACCGTGTACAATTCAGGAACTTCGAATTGCTCCGACAGAGGAATGGAATACTATTCCACAAGAATTTCTTGATGTCCTGATTCAATCAACGCCGATGAGATGTCAAACCTTTATTGCCGTTCGTGGAGATCACACACATTATTAACAATAGATTTTTCGTCAGTTTATCAATAAAACTTCTTATAGAGTCTCACAATTGTGTATTCATTTAATGATATTTATTCACTCTAGTGCGTTAGTAGCTTTATAATGTGCACAAACAAGTTGAAACGTGTCAATGCGTTCGGTTTCTTATTTAAAAACGTCGTAGTTAAATGTAAAAATATGTGCAATGTGTTACATACTTTATTTATTTATTCTATGACCATTTTTCCAAATAACTCCTAATTGTTTTGAACAGTGTATTCAAATTTATAAAAAACACTTGTAGTTTGTTTTTTTTTGTATTTCGAACAAATAAAATTATACTTAAAAAATATAAACAAAAACTTAGTTGTATGATTTTCACAAAATAGTCCACGCAGAACATATATAATACGTGTTTGAAGAATCAAGTGTTTTCTAAACACATGAAGTTTGATACCCACAACAACGTGATCATAGATCAACTACCTCAGGACAATTATTTTGTAAAAATCACACGAATGAGTTTCTGTGTTTAATTTAGTTATGGATTTTCATCAAATAAAAGCCTCATCACTTGAACGTTAACATTCAAATGTTAATAACAACTTCTTTGCTAAACGTTTCAAAGAATTCACCTCTCGTCAGATAAACTTGTATTATTAATAAACGACTTTTCTTTGGGCTTACCTACCTTTTCGATACAGAAAAGAGATGTGTGATAATATGCTTGCCCTGTCAAATGTACGCCACTGTCATCATGCTTAAACTTGGATTCTTTACTTTCATTTTATTTAAAGTAATTGGAATTATTGGAACTGACGGTATAAACTACGATATATGCTATATTTTTAATTAAATTTTATATCAAAAATAATTATAGTGTTTCAGTTTTTTCTGTTATATATGTACGTATATATATTATGCAGACTTTGCTTTCACAATGTAAATGTTCATGAAAACATTCTAAGCAAAATTGACAGGTTTTTTTTTAAATAACAACTTAATTATGTAGTACAGCTATTTACCAGTAGCTACATTACATAAACACTTAATTGTATGCGTGTTTTTTAGGTTTTAATAATCCTGCTTGGAACGCTAAATTATGATTACTGTAAAACGTACGTTTGTATACTGTGTGAAATAAATCAAATCCCTCAGTAACAGCACATATTTTTAATTTTGTGTAAATATTGTATTAACCGCGTTGATAACAATAAATAATTAAAATTTTCATTGGCAAATTCGTACGTTTCTTCATTTTGTATCGGTTTTATTTGGTTATTCGATTACCACAATTCACAGTTGTGAATTATCGCCAACCAGCAATTTCGAAAAAGGTCGTGTCTTTGGACTACACAAGGAGGTTATTGCACTTCGTGGAACCATGAAATTTTTGCAATATATACACGGCTTTATCAATTAAGGTTAATATAATCCCTTTCCATAAATTTTTTTCGTATTTCGTGTACGTATTTCGACAACTACGTTGTTATCATCAGCAGATAATCAATTACTGTGTCACATCTGGAACTACGGCAATATGCTCACAAAGATAAAGTCCGTACTAGACTTACGAGGTGTGGCAATTAAATAAATTTTATCCATTATTACTTAACACCTCCTTTAACATTTGTGTCTGTCGGTGACTTTTGTAATTGGACCAGGAATTTCTGGTTAATTCGCTGTTCGATTTTTATGTCAACCATTATCACGGCACTACTAAGTAACAGTGTCCTCTACACTTATAGCTCAAAAGTGAACTAAGGCAGACAGAGAGACGAAACTAAGGGTTGTTGCTTGGAAAGTATCAAGGTCAATGACATTTGAGTTACAGTTTCGTCCGATTCGATTGCGCGATGGAACAAGCGCAGTCTCGTTATTTAATTGCCATACTTCGTACGCTGTCGAAAGCTGACCACGCACTCTAGATTCGTTTTAAATAATTTAAATTGTATTCTAGTTTCAAACTAAACACTTATCCTAAGGTACCTGCTTACATATACGAAACCGTTTTGTCGGTCGTATATTAATTTTCTATGAGGTCAAACAGACATGAGTTATTAGTGGAATCCCCGTCGGCATTTAACACATGGTTTCTGTTGTTTGAAATATATATGCTTTGATAGATATCTAATTCGCGGTAATTATACACATTTTTAAACAAACGTAAACAATCCTCGGTTACGTTATGATTATTTTCTAACACACGCTTTGCTAAACTAGATTTATCATGTCGATTGAATTTGACGTGCGCCATATGTTCATTGTACTGGGTTATAGCGGTCGAACATTTTGTCTGGTCTACGTATTGTTTATTGCAATCTAGACATTTAATTCCGCAAATTCCCGATTTTTTGTTGTTCTCGACTTTGTCTTTTGCACTTTCTAAAAGAGATTTGATGAAGTTAGTGGACCGAAATGTGACTTTAAAACCGCGCTCTTTAAAAACATTAGCTAAATTTTATTAAAATATATGAGAAACATATAAATTTCTTGTTTCGAATGCTTCGAGGTGACAGACATGTGGTATCCCGGACTGTCTTTTCTTATGATAGCCTTCCTAATTAATCCATTGATTATTTACGAATCGAAACTACTGTATCTTGCAATGCTCTTAACAAGATTCAATTCTCTTTGTACCTCACTTTTGTTAGTGGGAAATTAAGTGAACGATTGATAAAAAGCTGAAAGAAGCTATCTTTTGTTGTTAGCTGTGATTTGAACCCGCCGTGACAAATCTATTAATATTAGTTTCTTTTCGGAAAATATCAATTTCTATTTTATGATTAATTCTATTCACTAGGGTGTCTAAGAAAGGTATAGTGTCATTGTTTTCTTTTTCTTCTGTGAATTTAATCGTCGGGAATTTTGAATTTCATTGCTTGACGAAATCTTCCAAGTTACATTTATGTGTGTTAACAGTCATGTCTTAGCTTCGCTAAATTGAGGGCTGAAGTGTATGGATTTGTGATTCACAGTTAAAAGATGGGATCCCCCCATTTCGCACATGATTTTTTCATACTCAATTCATTACGCAAGTTATTCATAATAAAACCGAAAAAGTTTTCAAAATATTACCTTATTTTGAGACTCTATCTGAAAAATTAACAATGTTCCTTCATAAAAATCTGAGTAACAATGTAGTTTTTAAAACAGCTATTAATTTGGGTAAAATATTATTTAGGGCAAAAGGTAAAACCGATCCTATGGAGAAATGCGGTGTTTTATGTCAAAATATCATGACATTTGCATCATTAGAAGCAGATAAATTGCGCGTAAAGTAACAGTGTGTATTTGGCATTGGTGGAAAAATTAATTTTGAACAAAGAGCAAATATAAAGTTCTGTTTTAAACTCGGTAAATCGTTTACTGAAACGTTTAATTTGATGAAACAAATGTGTGGTGATGCGTGTTTATCACATACGAATGTGTGTAAGTGGTATAAACGATTTAAAGACGGTCGTACGGACATAAATGATAACGAATCTCCTGGTACAAAAAAATCCGTAGTCACATCGGAAAGTCACATCGAACTTGTGCGTGAATTTATCAGAAATGAGCCGAAATCTTCATTGCGCTACATTGGAATGGAATTATATATCCCCAAAGATTCAATTCACCGAATTTTGACACAGCATTTAGGACTGAGGAAAATTCGTGCAAGGTTTGTACCACACAAACTGACTGAATTCGATATTGCACAGACTTGATGAAAGACTCAAAAGAGGACAAAAACTTCAGATATTCTATTGTAACTGGCGATGAGACGTGGCGTTTTCAATATGATCTAGACACCATGCGTCAAAACTCTGAATGGAAGCATCCAAGCGAAGAAAGACCGAAAAAAAGCTGTTTGAGGAAGTCAAAAGTGAAGACAATGTTGTTTTGCTTTTATGATTCGAAAGTGCACAAAGAGTTTGTGCTAACTAGTCAAACAGTCAATGCTCTATATTATCTAGGTGTTATGAAGCGTCTTTTGACGCGTATTCGCCGTATCCGCCCTCAATATCGTGAAAATGGTAGCTGGCGTTTGTTACAGGATAAGGCACCATCTCATCGTTCGACGCTTATCACCGATTTCCTAACTACAAATAGCATTTTAACCATCAACCATTCAATGTATTCGTCGGATTTGGCCCCTTTTGATTTCTATCTATTCTCCAGACTACATTTGCAGATGAAAGAACAGCGTTATACTGACGACGAAGTCATTAAAAAGACGTCGACAGTGATCTTGAAGGACATATCTAAAAACGAACTTAAAAATTCGTTCGACATGTTAATTGACCGTGCAAAACGTTGTATTTAAACCGAAGGCGACTAATTTGGATAAAATAAATGAGTTTTTCCGAAATAGTAAGCTTATGGTTTTATTTTAAAAAATCTTTGTTTTCTCTGCGGCAAACTGTGTATATAACAGTATATAACAATGTATAACATAGTGTGAAATTTGGACAAAGTATTTTATTTATTCTTTAATGGAAAATGCAATTGTATATGTGTGAAATCGTCAGACTTTTGCATTGAAAATTTTATATTGAAAAATGAATTTAATATACCTAAGAAGGACAGCTGAAACGATAGCACAAACACACAAAAAATTAAACGAAGTAACATAACACGTGATGCAAACTCATCGCACTCAATTTATCTCCGTGTATATCATTCTGAAAGAACCTAATATAAACACAGGCAAGAATAACATCTGCATCCACAGAAACGCTCGGCAACGGTGATATTTATTGCAGTTATGAGATCTGAGTCGTGGGTACGTAAACTAAGTGAAAATGACAGGTACTTCGACTGAAAATGGGGGAGCGAAGATAGTGCAATACAGACGCGTCCTCGACGCCGAGTTTGTCGGCCTATGGTGGAAATTACCCTCATTTCCTTGCCTACGGAAAGTTTAACTAAGTACACACGAATCGCTACATCGTTGGTGCGGTAAAGAGGCGGCGTTCAATTTTCCAAATTACAATCTGGCTCATTCAATTGTTTGGCTCGTTTGTTTTAAAGTGGAATGTAATTATAGGGACAATAATTCGAAGCGAAGTTCGTTCGCTTCGGAAAGACGAAGCGGAGAACTGGATGTAGAATTTTAATATTTATGTGACTGCAATTGACGTAAGGAGGAAACGTTGAAAATTGCATCCCTATTCGTTTTTAAGACTACATTTGTAGTAAGGCAATATTTGGGTAATATACTTATATATATATATATATATATACAATATATATATATATATATATATATATATATATATATAAATAATGATATTTTCATGAATAGCAGGTACACCGGAAAGTCATTACCGTTTTTTTCTAATAGCTGTCGCTAGGCTAAAGTATGCAATGTTATGATTTGATGTATGTCATTTTATTCTACTGAAATCAAGTTTTAAAGCCATAGATGTTATATTTTGCGAAAGTAAGACCGTCATAGATTTATACTTCTTTGAAAATGTCGAGTTTCGTGCTTGAAAAAGTACATTTGCTACACGCCTTTTCTTACTTAATTAAAAGAAAAAGCCACTGAAACTCATTGCTTGCTGGTGGAAACTTACGGTGAGCATGCTCCAACCATAAAAACATGTGAGGCGTGGTTTCGACAATTCGAAAGTGGTGATTTCGCTGTGCAAAACAAAGAACGTTCTGGTAGACCGAAAAAGTTTGAAGATGCGAAAGTGCATGAGTTATTGAATGAAGACCTAGCCCAAACTCTAAAAGAATTGGCAAAAGCGTTAAATGCGGCACAAGAAACGATTAGCGACCGACTACGAGCAATGGGAAAATCCAAAAGGTGAGAAAATGGGTGCCACATCAATTGAATGATAGGCAAACGGAAAATCAAAAAATCGTCTGTGAAATGCTACTTCAAAGGTATGATCGAAAGTCATTTCTGCATCGAATAGTGACAGATGATGAAAAATTGATTTATTTGTAAAACGCTAAGAGCTAGAAATCATGGTTATCACCTGGTGAAGCCGACCCACTGGCTCCATGGCCAAATCGTTTTGGCGGCAAGATAATGCTCTGTGCTTTATGTTTGGTGAAATCAGAGGTACGTGGTGTACTACAAACTGTTGAAATCTGGTGAAGCAGTTAATACCGATCGCTACTGACAACAAATTATCAATTTGACCATCAGTTGATAGAAAAACGTTCAGAATAGGCCTGAATATACAGTAAAGTGATTTTACACCACAATGACGCGCCGTCTGGTACAGTAAAACCGGTCAAGGAAACATTGAAAGCACTTGGAAGGGACATAATATCGCACTCGTGCCGTACTCTCCAGACCTTGCCCCGTCCAACTATCACGGCCATGGGAAAATGATTGGAAGTTATTTTGAATAGTGACAGGTGCTGAAAAATTGATTTATTTGGAAAACGCCAATTTCGAAGAAGTTAGAAAATGGCTCAAAAGGCAAATAGTTTAATTTGGTACGTAGACTTCCGCGGTCGTGGTCCATGCTATCTGCACTGAAACTGTTGTCAGTTTCATTTTCAGTGCAGTAGTTCAGCCCTGAAGATGTCCCATACAAATGGGTACGAAACGTCGGCAGATATACTAGTGACGCGGTTCCAGCCCGGAAACCCAGAAGCAGATGACAAATAGTTTTTTTGGGATGGCATCCACAAATTGCCTGAAAGATAGGCAAGGTGTGTGGAATCAAATGGTCAATTTTCTAATAAAACATAAAAAGATAGAACTAAGAAGAGAAACAGAAATACGAACAATCTTGGAAACTGAATAACTTATATATAATCTAGAGAGCTTTTATGACGACTCAAGAGTTTTTCTTTATAAATTTAGACTAGCTGAAAAGATGAAAAGCAAACCTGAAAGATCAACAGAGAAAATGTTTCAGACATTCAAAATGTACTTACACCAGACAGCAAAGGAAGCTGTAGGGGCAAAAAAATTGGAAAAAGAATAAGCGACTACTATTGGATTGGTACATCAAAAGAAACAGTTGTACAATAAATGATTAGCGGCCAAGGAGACAAGCAAATATACACAAGATAGTAGATAGTGCTCCTTGCTAGAAAGAGAAATTCTAAAATGAAAAATGGATTTTGGGACAGGAAATGTCACGCTCCAAGTCTAGGACGATCTGGCAAGCAATAACAACGCTGAAAGCAAATACAAATGAAAAAGGTCAGATAGACTCGATTGGACAAGACGCGTGGAAACACTATTACAAGGAATTATTAACAGAGGATAGAGAAGAGTTTAAAAATATTAACTACGACCCACACAATTTTCAAACTAAATGTGACCTTTCCGCTATTGAAAAAATAAAAAAAAAACGTTTGAACAGTGCTTCGGAAGACACGAAAAGGCAATGGAAAATTCGAATGACCAAAGAATAATAAATCTTGCCATAGATAATGAATTAACAATTACAAACCGTTTCTTCTAACATAGAGAGATGCACAGACATACGAGAGAAGTAAGGAGTCGAAATGAATGTTTAATATTGACTATTTCCTGGTAAGCAAGGACATAAGATGGAAAATAAAGGACGTAAACGTATGCAGGTGATCAGAAATAGGAAGCGGATACTACCTCACAATAATGGAATGGACAATAGGAAGAGCTAACAAAAAGGAAAACAATAAAAGGAAAATAGCCAGTTCGAAAATAAGACGCTACAAATTAAGGGACAGTAAGCTCAAAAAAACCAACCAGGAAATCAAACGTCAAAAACTAGTGAATATAGAAACAGAAATGTCAATGATAGGGTTGTGGAGAAAATACAAAAAATTAATTTGGAAGAAAAGTGGGAGAGTGAAGGGAAGTAAATAGGAAATATATAAGAAGGCTGACACAGGACAGGAATAAGTGGAAGGAAGTATGGAGGAGAAAACCAATAGATATTTAACAACTCAACTCACCCCATCTGCGCCTTACACTCGATAAGGGTAAAAGGCTTTAAAGAATTAAGTAAGTATGGCTATGTTAATAGTCAACAACAGTTAAACTAAAGGGTGTTTCAAATTTCGCGGTTTTTTAACGAATAAATGAAACACATAATTTGCATTCACTTTCAAAAACTTTTTATTGGTAATTGAAGTATGAGTTATGATATTTATATGCGAAAAATAATATCTGCCAAATGGCCTCCTCTTGCTCCACAGACGTCCACTCTTTTGTTAAAATTTTCAATGACATTTTGACATAATTGAGGCTCTATCTCGCCAATTACACGAATAATTTCATCTTGCAAAGCAGGAATTGATTGTGGATTGTTTTTATAAACCTGAATTTTCACATAACTCCAAAGAAAATAGTCTAACGATGTCAAATCACATGATCTTGGTGGCCAATTATCATCACAGTTTCTTGAGATTGCACTCCAGGAATCTTTTCTCTCAATAAATCAATTGATTCGTGTGCAAAGTGATGTGTAGCGCCATCCTGTTTTAACCACACATCCCCTAGATCAATATTCATTAATTCAGGCCACAAGAATTCGGTTATCATCCCACGATATCGATCACCATTGACAGTTACAGCTTCACCAGCAGCATTTTCAAAAAAGTAAGGTCCAATTACACCACCTGATCATAATGCACATCAAACAGTAACTCGTTTAGGATGCATAGGTTTCTCATGAATAATTCGTGGATTTTCCTCACCCCAGATACGGCAATTTTGTTTATTAACATAGTTCCACCAAGTTCAAAATGTGCCTCATCGGAAAACATTACTTTTTTCAGGAAAATCAGCTGGTTGTTCATTGATGAAATTTGACAAATGAACGATGTTTTAAATGATCTAATGGCTTCAGTTCCTGTGTTATTTGAGCCTTATGTGCCTTTAGAGCTAAATCCTTGTGTAAAATACGCAATGTTGTTGATCCAGTTATTGTGAACGTTGATCCAGTTATTGTGGACATTTGAGGATCTTCAGCAACACTTTCGCGAACCAAACCAATATTTTCTTGTCAACGACCACTACGACTGTATTATTCACTTTCTTGATCTTCCACGGAACCGTTCTCTTGAAGTTTTTTAATAAATCGACCAATAGTGCTTTCAGATGGACGATTATGTAAACCATAAAATTCACGTAATTTTCTAAAAACTCTGTTCACAGAACGCTGATTTTCATAGATTAATTCGACAATTTGGACGCGATGTTGTACCGTGTACGAAGCCATTTTTATAAATATCATACATCACACTTTTTAAATGCCCACATACCCCGATAAATTCATTGCGCCATCTATATTTTATTTATTCTTAAAAAAAACCGCGCAATTTGAAACTCGCTTTATTTCAAGCAACAGATATTGTATAAATTAGTGTGTCGATAAATACAACACAATTAAGGATATGTATTATTCGACATCGCGTAGGCTTATTATAATCTTCGTATCCTTCGTCTTCGTAATTACTGCTCTTTTTTGTAATACCCACAATATACCAGTTCGAGAAACGTACAATATTCCAAAGAAGGCCATATTCCGAGAAGATGAACTCACTTCAATCCGAGTCTGTTAACGTAAGTACATCAATAATTGGGCAATCTTATAAAATTCCCCATAATCTCTACATATAGTCGACATATACGTAAAAAAAGTTCAACTCGATGTAGTTGACGGCGGAGTCAATGTTAAAGAACCTAAAAATGAACCACCTCGGGGCGTTTATCTTAAAAGCCTCCACTTTCAGAGAATTGTAATTTGTTGAACGACGTCCTCAGGACTTGTACCACATACAGGACTAAATATATGTAAATGGGCGTATACGAGACGTGCGTGTGTGTGTGTGTGTGTGTGTTGTTAGACGATGGTAATTACCGGGTATCGACCGTTCGAACTACTGCTGCAGAGGAGTGAATTTCGTGTGTACGTGTTGTTGTTCTTTCAACGATGGCGTGTCAAAGATTGGTTAAAAACGGTGTGTCGGAGTTTTTCCATTAACACAACCCTACGCCTCCTCCACCCTTTTAATCTTCATGTCGTATCTGGCGTAGAAGAAATTTCAGTTCATTTACACGTTTTCGGTAGCCAGTTTTCGATGATTTGAAAGAAGCGGGATATTCAAATGTAATGTATTTTCTTCTACGATAACCAACGTATGTACTCCGTGTTCAATGATTAACTTAATTTGTTAATTTACATAATGATCGCTTTTTTATTACTGTTTCGTATTAAAACAATGTTCTACTTTGACAGAAGCTGTCCTATACTTTGAATCGATATTAAAAATAAGTCAAATACTTTATCTTACTGTTGTACTGAAGTTATTTTTAGTTACTTTAGCAAAGTAGGTAATATAAAAAATTAATACGATGCTAGATACAAAGGGTACTAGGAAAGCTTTGCAATACAGCTTTGTTCATTTAATTTTTTCAAAGTAATTTCCTGTACACTCAATACACCTCTCTATCCTCCGAAACCAATCTTTAAACTAGTTCTGCCAAGTTTCAATAGGGTGTAAAGCACACTCGTTGTCCCAAGCCCATAGAAGGTCATCATCACTGGAAAACCGCCTCCCTTTTAGCTTCATTTTCACATGCGGGAACAGTGCAAATTCACAAGGAGCACGATCTGGACTGTAGGAAGGGTGCGCGGGAAGTTTCAATCCTGTCGTGGTCAAATATTCGATGCAGGCTTTGGCGTGGTGATCTGGAGCATTATCGTGATGGAATAACCAGGTATCCATTCTAGGCTTTCGCCGCAGGTTCTTCATAGATCCAACGACTTTAGGCAGGCACTGTTCAGTATGCCACTAAGGTGTGACTGTCTTCTGTGTGTCCAAAATGACGCGTTCTACAATTCCACTCGATTTGAAAGATACAGCTATTATTTTCTTCTTTACAAATCGAGACTTTCTGACAACTACGGGTGTGTCCTCATCATCAAAGATCCAAACTTTGTTTCGAGCTTTGGTCGGCACATCGGAATAGTACAGCCAAGTCTCGTCACCTGTCACGATGTTGTTCACATACGGAGATTATCCCTTATTAAACTTTTTTAACATCTCCCAGCACCAAGTCACATGTCGTGTCATCTACTCTTCGGTTAGTCGATGCGGCACCCAGAGAGAACAAAGTTTCTTCACGTGCAAATCATCATGCAGAATCGAACGAATTGCTGGTGCATTTAGGCCTGAAGTACCCTCCATCTGTTGGTAGGTCACTCGCCTGTCATCGCCAAGCATTTTCCTCACAGTACTAACGTTTTTCTCCATAACTGACGTTCGTGGCCTACCCGGCCTCTCAGCATCCTCCACAGTTAAATTTCCCCTTCGAAATTCTCTATACCACCTGAATATCGTTCTGCCATATGGACAAACATCACCTAGTGCAAGAGACATTTCTTCGAAGCACTGGTCTATGTTTAAACCACGCACGAAATTATAACGCAAAACTGCCCTTATCCCATTTCGTGTCCACGATCTCATCGCAAGCACTTTACACTCTCACTGCTGATGAATAACTGAGCCCATCGACATGGCGCGGCGGCTACTGTGCACGTATGAACATGTCTCAACATGCAGCAACAAGTAGCTTCCTACGATTCATTGTTGCGTCATATTGTAAAATTTTTCCTACTACCCTGTGTACTATGTTTCCATTTTAAGTTATTGTAAATATCAAATACCTTTTGTAAAATAGATGGTAATAATATAACTGACGCCTAATTATGATAGCACTCCTATCTATTGTAGAACATCATTATTTTATTAACTTTGTAAATCCTTTTAAATCATTAACAATAGAAATAAATAAATTCTATTTTAACATCAAATTTTCCAACATTAATTCTTTTAAATAAGGTAAAAATGGACATATCTAAGTCAAAATGTAACTATAATAAAAATTTTGGTTACGCGCACAAATAACAAGAATAATATAATGTTAATAAGTTACGGAGTTACGTAAAATTGTGCTGTTGTAAATAAAGGTCGGTTGTTTTATATCCTTAAATGATTCGAAAAATATTTGGATTGTGCAGTCGTTGGTTACACAAGTTTACAAATTCCGGTCACCTTTTGGATCAGAGCAGATGAGAAGAAATCTTGACCTTATTTGAGGTGCTGAATTCAAATCCGGGTTTCGTTTTTCAAAATTGGTTCTAGTTTGTGAGTTCGCGCATGTTGGCAGCACTGCGCTATCGTAATGACAGTCAGCTGTTGGCCTCGCTAGAAACATTAGTTAATTTGTATTTTTAAAGTTTTTTTTTGAATCCAAAACGTGTGAAAATGCAAAGACAGAATTGTAAAGTTGATTCAAAGTGTTTTTGTTATGTTTGCGGATGTTTTATGATCAAAAAAAGTTGCAAAGTTATTACTAATGTGATCAGAAATGCATATTTTTATTATTTTGGTTTCTCTGTATCAAACACTCACAAGTCGTGGGTACCGAAATTGTTTTGTAACGCGTGTAGCACAATATTATACAAGTGATCACTCGGTAAAAAGTATGTTTTTCATTTTCATTGCCAATGTTATGGAGAGAGCCGAAAAATCATGTAGATGATTGTTACTTTTGCTAGATGAATGTCGTCGGTCTAAATGCAAAAAACTAGCCAAATATAAATATCCTGAAGTATCATCAGTGTCTAAGCCAGTTCCCGTGCGAGCAATGATCCTTTGCCAATTTGTCCAGGTACGAGTGCAAATTCCATGGAAACTTGTAGTTCATCACCGACGAACAGTGGAAGCGATTTTAACATGGAGGAAAAACATTTAGTGAACTCAATGATTTGGTTCGTGATTTGAATTTATCGAAACAAAAATCAGAATTGCTCGCATCACGGATACAGGAGTGGAAATATTCACAACTTTCTCGGTAACCGCAAATCCCCGGATTTCAAGAAGATAATCGACAGTTTATTGCAAAATTATTGCAAGATTGGAGCTTGAATGTCTCTCAAAATACATTTTCTGCATTCCCATCTCGAATTTTTTCCTGAAAACTTGGGTGATACAAGCGACGAGTAAGGAGAGCGACTACACTAAGATTTGGCAAAAATCGAAAAACGATATCAAGGATTTTGGGACGAGGTCATGATGAGCGACTACTGTTGGACTTTAATGCGTGAAACAGATCCCAAACAGTACAAGCGACTCAGTTCGACTGCTCTTCATTTCAAAGTTAACACTTTTTAATGAATAAAATGGAGATTAATTGTCAAAAATTGTAAAAAATGTGTTTATTTAATATCTCGAAAACTAGAACCAATATCAAAAAACGGAGTGCACATTCGGATTCAGCGCCCCAAATAACCTTAGAAACAGCTTTTGGTTGCTTAGATCCAAAGCCGTGTATACTTGTGTAATCTTTTAAATATTTAGATAATTAATTTTTAATTAAAAATAACTCATATTATACTATTTTTCTCTCAATTAAAAGGCAAAATAACTAATATAATATAACTAATTACTAATACTTACTTTAATTAAACTACAATTTCGGCCATGTTCATAAAATTTCATATTATTACTGTTGGTTCATGCGTTAATTCCAAGTATACAATTATCCTGTCCCCTTCGTCTGGATTTACATTGACGTGGAGCTTCTCTATACTTTAATTTCCATTTATTATTGTTCTTTATCGCTTGTAGATGTCACTTACTTCGTAGTTTAAAAATTTTAACTTCAAATACCATGCATTTGTTGTTTAGATATTAGTTTTGTCACTTATATAATTTAACGTCTGTTTGTTTACTATTATTTTATAATTGTATATAATTATTATTATTGCACTTTAAATATATATAATATATTTTCATAACTCAATAGGAAAAGCTTAGTATATACTTTAACTTTTAATATATCTGATTATAACACTGATAATGTGGTCGTGGATTTTCAAACGTGTAACTTTTAATATGTGTTGTACAATATAAATTTTTGTTGGCATTAATGTGTATTCTTTTTTGCAGCAATATTTGTGGAGTAACCATATTTTGTTTTAAGATCTTTTTTATATAGGCAATTTAAATTAAATCAAATTCTCGAATATATAAATAAACAAATCCATATCAGTGAAATTTGGGTTGGCAACTAAGTACTTTCGGTTTTGTAGTATAAAATAAAACACTTTCTTTTAAACAAAGAATAGTTTTTAATCAATTATATATTTTCCATTTTGCTCAATGACCTTTTGCCATCTTTCTTTCAGCTGCATGATTCCGCGCTCATAAAATTTCTGGTCCTTATCAGCAAAAAACTGAACCAGGTGCGAGTGAAGGTCATCGTCATTTGTGAAAGTTTTACCATTCAAAGAATTCTGCAAACTTCGAAATAAATGGTAATCAGATGGTGCTAGATCAGGGCTGTATGGGGGATGTGTCATCACTTCCCAGCCAAGCTCCAGTAGTTTCCCACGAGTTGCCAAAGATGCGTGAGGCCTTGCATTATCTTGGTGGAGAACTACACCTTTCCGATTTGACAATTCTGGCCGTTTTTCTTTGATTGTTTCATCCAGTTTTATTAATTGTTGACAGTAAACATCAGAATTGATCGTTTGGTTCCTTGGAAGCAGCTCAAAAAGCACAACACCTTTGTAATCCCACCAAACTGACAGCATGATCTTTTTTGGATGCAACTCAGCTTTCGATGTGGTTTGAGCTGATTTATCGTGTTTGCTCCATGATCGTTTTCGAACTATGTTACTGTATAGGGCCCATTTTTCATCACCAGTGATGATTCTTTTTAAGAAAGGGTCGGTTTCATTTCGTCTAAGGTGCATATCGCAAAAGTTGATTCTTTGTGTTAAATGAATTTCTTTCAATTCGTGAGGTACCCAAATATCAAGCTTCTTAACTAGCCTAAGACATTTTAAATGTTGTTCAATTGTTGTGTGCGATACATGTAGCCTCTCCGCAACCTCTCGAACAATTATATGACGATCCTCTTCAATTATGACTTTGATTTGGTCATCATCAACACCAGTAGGCCGACCAGAACGTTGCTCATCTTTGAGGGAAAAATCTCCAGAACGGAATTTTTTATACCAATTCTGACACGTGCGCTCTGTTAAGCAATTAGCACCATAAACTTCACATATCTTTTTGTGAGCCGCAGCAGCTTTCTTTCCTTTACGGAAATAAAATAGTAAAATATGTCGAAAATGTTCGTTTCTGCACTCCATTTAAAATTAACCCACAACTAATAGCTTTAATAAAAATCACGCACTACTTGCTTCTGATGTTACGTCAATGCGAATAGTATCACGCGACAAACGGTAAAGTACACTAACATACGTTATACAAAAAATAAAGCAACGCTCTCTATCAGTAAAAACCGAAAGTACTTAGTTGCCAACCCAATAAATAAAACAGTTTTAAAATAAATTGAACTTTAAATTCTAAAGTTAAAGTGCATATTCAGAATCTTCACTTTCAATTATAAACGTTGTACTAAAATATTACAACTAACAGTACTAAAGTATTAAGTACTAAGATATTACTGAAACAATTCAAAGTACTAGGGTACTACCGAAAGTCCTTTAACATAGAAAGTTGACCCTAAAATTTCGAATGTATATTCAAATGCCGTGAATCCAGGGAATCCAGAAAATTCGGCACAATAGCGATTGGATAAATTCGATATCAATAATTTCAAAGTAGTAATAAATGGTTTAAATTGGCGTTCATCCAAAAAATCTGACGGATAACACCAATCAATAAAATAATGAACTTTCGCCTTGGAAGATTGACCGAAAATTATAACAAAGACTTGCGCCTTCTGTATTCGATAGAAAAATCAACGCGAAAATCGCTAAAAATATGAACCAAAGTGCCAATACCAATCTGAAAAGTACAAACTTCTCTATAACAAGGTCCGTCATTAATAGTAACCTATAAAACAATACGAGGTCGGAAAGTTTGAATTGAATAATGCGCTAAATTTTGCCAATACGAACAGGAAAAGATATTAATAAACAAAATGGAGGTTCTAAATTGATAAGTAATTGTTTGCGAGATACTCGTCGTCAAAAAGATGGTTATAAATATGCTAGTGGTCCAAGTATCCTACTTAACCTAGAGATAGCGGTAGTTGTTTGCAAAATATTACTGTATTAGAAAGTACACAATCTATAAAGCATATGTTTCAAGTTTGAAGACTCCACGGTGTTTAGTATTTGTTTGGCAGCCATCAATAGTGAACGTTTTCAGTGAATTTGTAAAAATGGAGAAAATTGGTCATCGTTACGTGATACAATACTTTTATTTGAAAGGCCGCAGTCCAACAGATATAAAAGCTGAACTGGATTCTACTCACGGTGAGTCTGCTCCTTCGTTTACAACAGTGAAATATTGGGCAGCGGAGTTTAAACAAGGCCGTGAGGTGACATTCCAGAATTGGTGAAGGAAATCCACTAAGCGGTACTGGATGATCGTCGACCGAACGTGCATGAAATAGCAGACATAGTAGGCATTTCAAAAAATCTGTGTTCAAGACGGGTGCCGCGTTTGCCCACACTCGAGCAAAACAGTGTCGTGAAGATGTTTCAATTGAGTGTTTAGCGAAGTTTCACAGCAACAAAGCAGAATTTTTGCGCCATTTCATAACCATTGATGAAATATGGGTCTATCACTTCACACCCGAAACAAAAGAACAATCAAAATAATTAACTCAAAAGGGAGAACCGGCTCTAAAGAAGGCGAAGACCGTTTCATCTTCAGGCGAGGTCATTTCATCGGTTTTTTTGGGATGCGCGTGGAATAATTTTCATTGATTATCTTGAAACAGGAAAAGCTATCAACGACAAGTATTATGCGAACTTATTGCAAGGTTTGAGCGAAGAAATCAAACAAAAACGGCCGCATTTTGTTAAGAGGAAAGTGTTGTTTCATCAAGACAATGCATCAGCTCACAAATCCGTTTTTGCACTGGCAAAAATTAATGATTTAAAGTTTGAATTGCTACCTCATGCACCCTATTCGCCAGATTTAGCCCCATCGGATTATTTTCTGTTCCCAAACTTGAAAAAATAGCTCAATGGTCAAAGATTTTCCAACGATGTAAAAGTGATTTCGGCAGTTAATGGCTATTTTGTGGAGCAAGACAGTTCTTATTATAAAAACGGTATCGAACTTATCGAACATCGCTGCGAAAAGTGTACAGCGCTGAAAGGAGATTATGGTGAAAGATAAATATGTTTCTTTCAAAAATGTTTTCTTTATTGGGTCGGGTACTTCTGGGACCACCTAGTACATGAATACGAAGTAAACAAATAATTACTTATGGGGAAACTGTAGATAACGAAACAATTTAAGCGAAAGAAATAAAATTGGAATATAAACTTATTCTAATATATAGGTAGGACACAAAGAATGCAAAATTTTTACAGTAAGCAATAACTCTCTATACAACACAGTTAGAAGAAAGGATGTAGAGGGCAAATACTGTGAGATAAAATAGAAGATAGGTAACATGACTGAGATAAATAGACTTAAATACAATAAATAACAATTGATAAGGTATAAGTGGATAAATGAATAAGGTTTGGAACTAATATAAATACGTAGCGTTAAGAATGTATCGTGTTTTAGCAGAAAAAGATGTATAATACTATGGTTATTCAAAATATAAACTTATTAAATAATAATAATCATATCTATTCGATATAACTAATAGTAAATAAGGGTTTGAATTAGACTTAGTCATTCGTAGTAACTTAGCAACTGAACACGTAACAATTTCATTTAAAAACTTTAAAATGGTATTTTACTAGGTTTGCATTTTAAAATTTTTTAATTTTCAGAACGCCCTGTATAATATTTTATAAACCGAACTGCTGCTTGTTTCGCCGCAAAACAAGCAAAAACTTTTATAAAAAGTATTTTTTGGAAGAAATAATAATAATAATAATAATATGCCTTTATTTTCCAAGAAGTAATTATACAAGTAATGTAAATACAAAACATTCAACTGAATGGAAAATCCTAAAGGGTGGTTCAGATGGATGACTAGAAGTCATCCCCTGCTCTAGCGCCAAACCCTTAAAGTTATAAAGAAATATAAATAACAAAGTAATTGCCTAATATTAAGAACTAATAAAAACCTAACCTAATTGAATTATTCTGCCCGTGCACGCAACCCTAACCCAACAAAGTCATTACAATTAAACAAAGTAATATAAAAAAATTCCCTAGCATACAAGAATAAGTTAACAATGGAAAGAGACATCACAGACAAGAGTGCTTATCAAATAGGTAATTAAATACAGCATGCCTGAAAGGCACCAACCCCATGGACTTGAAGTGATCATCCAAAGAATGGTAATAGTGATAAATATTATACTTGAAAGATCTTCCAAAAAAAGTTGTGCGGTATCTAGGTAGACCAATCATATTCTTCCTTCTTACATTAATATTATGCACATCGCTAATTTTATACAGCAAGTATGGAGGACACTTTGTCAAAAGTATTTTATGATAAAGGTTCAGAGAATGGAAAGCAATGCGATTTCGCATATTCAGCCACCGCAAAGTTTTTAATTTATGTGATATTCTTTCATACTTTCGAACACCAAAGATGTATCGCACACACAATTTTGCACTCTCTGAACCCGTCCCACATCATCGAAATCCAAACAAGGGCCACACACAGGTAGGCAATAGTTAAATAACGAGAGCACCAGTAAGTTACACAGAGCCTTTTTTTTAATTTAATGTTAAAAATAGATCTAAATGCATAAATCATCTTCAGGTTACAGTAGGCGGTACTTATAACTTTCGATATATACAATCGGTAACGGAATGTATTGTCCATAATCAACCCCAGATTCTTACACTGTGCAACTACTGGAACCCTACAACTGTTCAACGTAATTCTAAGCCGATCCCCAGACTCCTCCACATGTTTCTCCTACCCAAACACCATAACACAACACTTGTCGGGATTTAAGAGCAGGGGATGATTATTGCAGTAAGAACTGATACGCACCAAGTCATTGTTAATTTTGTTCACTGCCTTGGGTAGATCAGAAGGCAAACAATTCAAATATATTTGAGTATCATCAGCATACATGTGTAATTTACAAAATTCGACGTTTGCGGGCAGCATACTCGTGTACACTGAAAAGAGTAGTGGCCCCAAAATTGAACCCTGAGGTACACCCCTCTCAACAGGCAATAAAGATGAATCCCGATTTCCCAACCGAACCATCTGGTACCTGCCAGATAAATATGACTTCATAAACTCCAGACAAGCCTCTCTACAACCCACATACTGCAAAATGGCCAACAAGATATTGTGACTCACCGTATCGAAAGCAGAATGCACAGTTCACCATTATCCCTGGCCCGTATAAATCACTAATTAACTCTTTCAGCCACGCTTTTTTATATATAACTTCAGAATAAAAACAATTGCACTTTTAGGTTAATTAACGTTTGTTTATTATTAAAAACATGTAAAAAAAGAAAAAAACCGTTTGGGCTTTTACAAATGAGGGTGGTTAGTATACTAACTGGAGTTCCATGTATACAATGTAGAAGTTTGTGACAGCACAGTCTAAAATGTGAAAAAATTTTCGATGCCACCATTTACGTGATTTTCGGTCTACAGCATAAGTGCTTTTTAGCTGGTCGAATTTGTCCAAGTAGTTCATAGAACTGTTGTATTGTATCACAGCTTCAGGACAAGCTATTTCATTTTGGGCTCTATTGTGTTTTCTGCTAGTAACAATACCAGTCTTTCTGAGATCTATGTAGTTTGTAAACATGAAAACTGATCTTTTGTCCTTCCACTTTATTTAGAAAGGCGATATTTGTGTCACTGACCCTGTAATCGTGTTCTCAACTTTTTAGAGCTTTCTCTTCTTTTAGTTTAGGTAAATATTTACGATTTCAGTTTACGGTATCACAAGCAAATATGTTATCTTTGTACAAATCTTCTTGCAATGCTATTGAAATTATTATCAATAAAGACTTTGTGATTTTTTGATTTCAAGTCCATGCAAAATTGTCGAATAACTTTACCACCGAGATCAGTTTGTATTTTGTTACTATCCTTACCAGTATAAATCTACACAATAGGCGCAGGTGTGATATTCTCTAACTCTATTACATCGTTTGGTACACCCCCGCCACCAGTGTACTTTTCCAGCTCTCCCATTCTAAAAGTTTTTTTCCATTTTGGTTCCCTCATAACAGTTTGAGTAGATAAAGCACTCGTAGTAGCACTACCAGTAGTGTCAGGCAAATTTGAAATGGTTATGTCATCGTTCAAGTTAAATTCATCTTCAGGATTTAGCTCGCGCTCAGAAGGTATATCGTCGAGCACCATCAGGTCCGTTTGCATCTCATAATTTTCTCCTTCATCCGATTCAAGACTGCATACACTTTAGCACTCAGAAGGTATACTTTCCAACAAAATATCTTCTATATCACGTTCATTAAGTACACGCGGCATCCTTATAATGCAACATAAATATGTATATTATATGAAACCTACTATAGTCACAGTGGTTAGTAATCTAACCACCGTGCTACTTACCTTATTTATCGTAGATTATATAATATATTATAATACTTTTGTTATAAAATAATTAAACAGACACTATACCATAGAGTAACACAGAATTCGTTAAATAATAAACACTCTGAGCATTTTTTATTATCGGGAAAGTCCCGTTGAAAAACAACACATTTCCACATTTTCAAAAAAATCTGTTAATCTACCCAGCGCGATCTAGAATAAAAGTTTCGCATTAAACGATCAACAATGACTTTAAAACAAGTAATTGCTTAGCAAATTGGCACAAGACGGCATAAAAAGTGGTTTTGAGAACTCTTAAATAGGTGGTTAGATAACTGACCACTAAGCCTGAAAGAGTTAAAATAAAATTTCACTTGTTACACCAGCAACGCCTTGTATAGACAAGTTGTAACTAAATTTGGAATTTTACCAAATCTCTCTTTTTCTGTATTATTAAATAAAATAAACAATTTCGATATTTTCGTTTCTAATTTTGTACCAGCAATTAATACCTTGTCGAGCTGTTCCAATTTTAGGTACACAACTAATTACCCGAAAATAATACACATGCATATTAATATATTTATACACGAACGGCACTGTACACTGATAACGAAACACGATTAAAATTCCGAACACGCAAGTAGACAATTGCTTTTGAATCAAAGACATGCAACTCCGTTATAAATTATCCCACACAATCGAAATGACATTCAATAATGTCTATAATGTTATATATTTGATCCAAGTCGTACTGAACAGTACCAATTTTCAATTATTTCCTAAAAGCATATACCATTATATTATTGCCCAGTCATTGCCGAGTATCATGTATTAACACAATAACAGTTATAATTATGGAATGAAGCCTCTTTAATGTGAAAATAAGTTAAGCAAGTCAAATATATTATTGGTACTCTAAAGGGAAAGGGTCTGGATTCTTTGGACTTACACAGATGAAAAGACTTCTCGCTAATGTACTTTTTAATTGCTAGAAACTTTTGGTTTTCGTATTAAATCTTCGTTAGGGCATCTCGGAGGCAATAAAAACAAAATTAGTAATTGGTAACACTGAAATTGCAAAACTTATTGGGTGTGCAACTTAATTCAGTTACTTTTCAATGGAGGTCGTTGTTATATATAGTTGAGTATGACAGCTGCTTTTTTTTTATTGGAAAGGTTTGACAGTTTGACATCTGTCAACCATATTTAGTTACATTGATTTAACTTCTGTACAACAACATTATTTTTGAGCTCATTGAAAATATCTGAATTTGTGTTAAATAAACAACATTTGCGGGAAGTTTTAATTTTCTGCTTCAATTGGGAGAAAAGTGTAGCTGGAGCTCAACGATTGCTTGCAGAAGAGTATGGCGAATCTGTTCCAACAAAAAAATCATGTTGTGAATAGTATCGATGCTTTAAAAGCGGTGATTTCAGCGTTGAAGACAAAACTGCGTCCAGGTCAACCAAAAAAGTTTGAAGACGAGGAATTGGAGACATTATTGGATGAAGATTCATGTCAAACGCAAGAAGAACTTGCAAAAACGTTGGGAGTAAATCACTAGGCCATTTAAAAACGTTTGAAAGCACTGGGACTCATCCAAAAGCAAGGAAATTGGGTATCACACGAAGTGAAACCAAGAGACGTTGAAAGACGATTTTGCATGTCGCAAATGCTACTTGAACGCCATAAAAAGAAGTCGTTTTTGCATCGAATCGTTACTGGTGATGAAAAATGGATTCATTACGATAATCCAAAACGAAAAAATCTTATGTAAAGCCTGGTCAGCCATCAACATCAACGGCGTAGCCAAATATTCATGGTGCCAAGGTAATGCTGTCTATTTGGTAGGATTCAACGGGTGTTATCCATTATGAGCTGTTAAAACCTGGTGATTCTATTACGGGCGAGCTGTACAGACAACAATTAATTCGTTTGAAAAAAGCAATCGCCGAAAAACGACCAGAATATGCGACCAAACCCGAGTATATAATATTCCATCATGACAATGCTCGGATTCATGTTGCAAGACCAGTTAAAAACTATTTGGAAAACAGCGGCTGGGAAGTTTTACCTCACCCGCCTCATAGCCCAGACATTGCCCCTTCTGACTACTATTTATTTCGATCGATGCAGAATGCTCTTATTGGAATACGCTTCGCTTCAGTTGAAGGAATCAAAAATTGGTTTGGTTCAGTCTTAGCCTCAAAGGATGAACGATTCTTTTGGGAAGAAATGCATTAATTGCCCGAAAGATGGGGAAAAGTTGTAGCTTCCGATGGACAACACTTTGAATAATATGTTCATTCATTTTGGTTATAAAATAAAGGCATTTTTTTACAAAAAAAGTAACCAAATAAAGTTGCACACACATTACTTTTCAAATCAAGTTCGCGAAAATAATTGTTCCAGTAACAGCACAAGTATAAAGCTTAATTTTCGCGAATAGAAAATGCGTGTAGAAATCCTTTGTAGGTACATTTCGTTGGAGACTCTGGTTAACTAAATTTGTAAAAAAAAGCCAAAACCCCATACCACATCAATGTTAGTACTTTCGACAACTAAGTTTTCATTGTCGGCAGAGTGTTAGTCACAGTGTCACACCTGAGTGTTTGGTTTGGCGGAGTGCGCGGAGTTTTTATGTGAACTTTACCGCGGATACGGGTACGACACTGTGATTAAAAGCCTGCTGATGATGGTAACTTAGTTGTCGAAATACATATACAGAGTACGAACATTGATGTGATAGGGTTTCTTTGGCCTTTTTTTATTAATACCTTTTCCAATGAGTCAAATTTTATTAAAAAACTTTTCAAATTTGAAATAAATATGGGGGAAGTGGGGGTTGTTGCTGGTAAACAATAATTGTGAAAAGAAAACTATTGTCACTATCCTTTAGCACTATTAAAACAGTGAAATATTTATGCTAACTTTATTCTAATATATCTTACCGTTTTGGAGATATTAAAGCAAATAGCCAAGAGTTGTGTTGCCGATAGAGCGCTCTACCCCTCGAAAACGGGCGATTGGGCAGCTAAAAAAGTTACCGTTGTTCTTACACTACATCAGTCCTACCAAGTTTCATTTAAATCGATGAGGGATACTTGCCTGTGTTCCCTTGTAAGAGGTATTAATACGAGTAGCAATACACAGGCCAACCAATAAATATTTTTAACTTTTTTAAAAGTTCAACCTGTTTCTTATGTATTGGATTGGCAACTAAGTACGGTTTTTACTGATAGGGAGCGTTGTTTTATTTTTTGTATAACGTATATTAGTGCTGTACTTTACCGTTTGTCGCGTGATTCAAGTCACATTGACGTAACTTCAGAAGGAAGTAGTGCGTGATTTTTATTAAAGCTATTAGTTGTGGGTTAATTTTAAATGGAGTGCAGAAACGAACATTTTCGACATATTTTACTATTTTATTTCCGTAAAGGAAAGAAAGCTGCTGCGGCTCACAAAAAGATATGTGAAGTTTATGGTGCTAATTGCTTAACAGAGCGGACGTGTCAGAATTGCACACAACAATTGAAAAATATTTAAAATGTCTTGGGCTAGTTAAGAAGCTTGATATTTGGGTACCTCACGAATTGAAAGAAATTCATTTAACACAAAGAATCAACTTTTGCGATATGCACCTTAGACGAAATGAAACCGACCCTTTCGCAAAAAGAGTCATCACTGGTGATGAAAAATGGGTCCTGTACAGTAACATAGTTCGAAAACGATCATGGAGCAAACACGATAAACCAGCTCAAACCACATCGAAAGCTGAATTGCATCCAAAAAAGATCATGCTGTCAGTTTGGTGGGTACAAAGGTGTTGTGTTTTTGAGCTGCTTCCAAGGAACCAAACGATCAATTCTGATGTCAACAATTAATAAAACAGGATGAAGCAATCAAAGAAAAACGGCCAGAATTGTCAAATCGGAAAGGTGTAGTTTTCCACCAAGATAATGCAAGGCCTCACACATCTTTGGCAACTCGTGGGAAACTATTGGAGCTTGGCTGGGAAGTGATGCCACATCTCCCATACAACCCTGATCTAGCACCATCTGATTACCATTTATTTCGAAGTTTGCAGAATTCTTTGAATGGTAAAACTTTCACAAATGACGATGACTTTCACTCGCACCTGGTTCAGTTTTTTGCTGATAAGGACCAGAAATTTTATGAGCGCGGAATCATGCAGCTGAAAGAAAGATGGCAAAAGGTCATTGAGCAAAATGGAAAATATATAATTGATTAAAAACTATTCTTTGTTTAAAAAAAGTGTTTTATTTTATACTACAAAACCGAAAGTACTTAGTTGCCAACCCAATATTTTGGTGTGCTGAATCCAAATTTTCAATCAGTTTTTTCTACCACGTACCAATTCTTCGCAATCTTTATCTTTTGTGGGGTATGATGGTATTAAAATATATAAGTAGTTAAGATTTAAAGGTACGTAATTTATTATCAGAGTATAATTTAGAAATGTAACATTTTATTGTTACAATGGTAGTGTAAGTTTGGATATGAACAGTTTTTTACTTATTAATCTAAAGTTTTGTATTTCCTCAACCTCTTCACGGTAAAAGTTCGAGTGTAGCTTTTTCTTTTATATGATGCTTCTGGAGTTGCTCGTAGAAGGGTTCAACAGTAATCTCCCATCATGTTGACGTTCCAACGACCCTGATACCGTTTCTCCATCTTCCATCTTCTTTATATCTTGGTAGAAACGCTCTCCTTGTTCCTCACAGCTCCAAGATTGCCAGGGAAGAAATTTAAATGTGACTGTAAAAAATGCACCTTCACATTTGTGTTACATCCAAGTTCTCGAAATGTTTTCAACAAGTTTCGAACTATATTTTCGTAATTGGGGTCTTTCTGATTGCCTAACAACTTCAAAACAGGTATTATTAACAGAATAAACGAATGGGCTAGAATGTAGAGACTTCGTATCAATGAGAACAAGTCAGTACATATTGACTTTGCTTATAAGAAGAATGTACAGATACCGGTAACAATAAACAATACCAACATCCCATACAGCAACACAGCGAAATACCTGGGAATGAACTTGGATTACGATGGGAAAAACATATAAAAAAGAAAAGGAGGAAACTCGACCTCAAATATTAAAAAAATGTACTGGTTGCTCGGGCGGAAATCACAGCTTTCTGTGCATAATAGATTGTTACTATACAACCAAGTTCTAAAACCTCTCTGGACATACGAAATCCAGGTCTGGGGGTGTGCAGCCAAAAGCAATATAGACAAAATTCAAGTATTCCAAAACAAGGTACTGCGAGGTATTGTGAGCGCTCCATGGTATTATCGCAGTGATCATCTTCACAGGGATCTAAAAATACCAACTGTTAGAGAAGAAATCAAGAGATTTACAGAAAAGTACGAGGGAAGGCTTCACAACCATGTAAATACCGAAATATTGCAGCTTCTAGATAACACCGACTTGAATAGAAGGCTTAAGAGGATCTGAGATAAGAGAGATCTGAGGATGGAACTGTGTAGTGCGTAGTGACAGTGAAAAAGCAGAGCATAGTGACTTTGTGTATAACGCGTTAACAAAAGCGTTGAACTAAATGAACTGAGATGTTCCACTGGGGACTTCTTGGACGAGCACCTAGTTTTTTTTAAGACTATAGAGCAAAATTGTAGGTTAGTCTATAACGACTAGTAACAATTTATTAAAAAAAAAAGGTATTATTATACGCTTACAATGCATAAATAACGCAAAGTAAATATGCGAGGAAACTTTACATAATGTGGTATTTCAAAGTTCATTTTCGAATTTGGCACATCCAAAAACATAAAGGGGAGGCAAATTTATAAAAACGTTTTGTCATTTTCATTCATTCAATTTAAAAAGGGATTAAATGCAGCTGCAGCAACGCGAGAAATTAATCAGACGTTCGGTGAAACCACGTGTAATGAACGCACATTACGGCGATGGTTTAAAAAATTCAGCGAGGGAAATTTTGATTTGGAAAATGAGCCTCGCGGATATGCGCGTAGCACCGTTAATGACGACGAGCTGCGTGTAGAAGTTGAAAGTAATCCGTCGACAACAGTGCGTAGCCTTGCAGAAACATTTCAAGTGTCCATTACCACCATTGGCCGTCACCTTTCTTCGACTGGCAAAGTGAAGAAACTCGATCGATGGGTGCCGCACCAATTAACGGAAGCCAATAAGCTCAGTCGATTAGAGGTGGCTACCTCTTTGGCTAATCGACAGAAAGTTTAACCGTTTCTTCATCGAGTGGTAACGTGTGACGAAAAGTGGATACTTTATGATAATCGGAGACGATCAGGACAATGGTTAGATCGAGGTGAAGCACCAAGACAGCATGCACGAGCATCACTTCATCCGCGAAAGATTATGGTGACTGTATGGTGGACCAGTAAGGGTATTATTCACTATTCATTTTTGCAACCTGGTGAAACCATCACGGCAGCGTCCTATTGTGCCGAACTGGAAACTATGCATGGAAAATTGAGCCGCTTGCAGCCCTCACTAGTCAATAGACATGGACCCATACTTCTTCATGATAATGCAAGACCTCATGTTGCACGACAGACAATCCAAAAACTTTCGGAATTTGGTTACGAAATTCTCCCTCACCCACCTTATTCACCTGACCTTTCGCCAACTGATTTTCATTTTTTCCGAAGTTTAGACAATCACTTAAAAAATAGGGACTACCCTGACCGGGAGTCTGTAACAGCAGTGTTTGGGCAATATGTGAGCCGTCAAAACCTAGATTTCTTTTCAAAGGGAATTTTTCAGCTTCCAGGCCTTTGGCAACAAACTATTGATATAAATGGAGACTATTTTGCAGAATAAATATTTATTTTTTTTTAAATTTAGAGTTTTTGTATTCCTTACAAAATCGGAGATTTCATATGTAACAACCTTTCAATCTTTAAAATATTGGGAGCCTATTAAAATTGAACCAACGAGTTATTTTACTATTACGTAATACACACACACACACACACACACACACACACATATATATATATATATGTATACGTATTGATAGAAAAATCTAAAACATCATAAAAACTTAAGTCTCTAAAGCGGTATATAAGTAATTAAATAGTTAACAGTTATTTACGATGATTAATAGTTGTCTCGTTAGTTTATGTACTTTCCGTTTTTTTCTTGTAATTCAAATGCTAGAAATTTATTACCTTGTAAAAGTTGTATAAAGAGTGTGATAACAGTTCTTTTTTCAACATATACTTATATGACATATGATGAAATTCATATCACCAAACTAGTTTTTCCCGATCCTCTATTCGAATTTGATTTAAAGTTGTGTTCTTGAAGATTGAGAAGCAAATTAAATGAAAACAAAATCAATAAAATTAGGAATCTTAATTTACTTCGGTCGATTTCACAGAATTGATTTGTATATTGAATTGGAATTATTATAGTTGGTTAGTGAATGTGTTTAACCTTTGCTTGACTCCCACAGAAAATATATTTACATAATCTATATGAATATAGATGTGTACTTGTTAGATTTTACGAATAACCCATCCTTTTCGTAGAATGACTATCAAAATTAAAAATTTTAACTTTTATCTGATTTAGAAATGAAAAGGGATGTACATAAAGAGTGTTTTTTATATCTTGCTAGTATTTTACTGACTGCGAAGGCCAGTTTCGAAACTTTTTGTTTCAACGAAAGCTTCTTTTTCAAAAAGGTGTACACGTATACACTAAGATGCTGCTCGAACAAAAGGAAAATAAATTCGTGTTAAAAGTTAGTGAAAATAAGAGGAAATACGAGGGTGTTCCCTAAGTACCCGGCCTGACCAAGACATGGCGGTAGTTGTTTGAAAAATATCACTGTATTAGAAAGTACACACGTTGCCACGTTGTTTAGTATTTGTTTGGCAGCCATCAACAGTGAAAATTGGTCATAGCTACGTGATATAATACTTTTATTTGAAAGGCCTTAGCCCAACTGATATAAAAGGTGAACTGGATTCTACTCTGGGTGAGTCTGCTCCTTCGTTTACAACAATATTGCCGTACGAGCTGTCAAGACGAGCATCGCAGTGGACGACCAAATGAGGTGACGACTCCAGAAATGGTGAAGAAAATCCACAAAGCGGTATTGGACGATCGTCGACTGAAAGTGCGCGAGCTATCAAACATAGTAGGCACTTCAAAAAGTGCGGTATATCGCATATTATCTGAAAATTTGGACATGAGAAAACTGTGCAAAGTGGATGCCACGTTTGCTCACACTCGAGCAAAAACAGTGTGGCGAGGATATTTCAATTGAGTGCTTAGCGAAGTTTCACAGCAACGAAGCAGAATTTTTGCGCTGTTTCATAATCATGAATGAAACATGTGTCCATCACTTCACACCCTAGACAAAAGAACAATCAAAGCAATTGACTCAAAAGGAGAACCGCCTCCAAAGAAGGCGAAGACCGTTTCGTCTGCAGGCAATATCATGGCATTGGTTTTTTGGGATGCGCGTGGAATAATTTTCATTGACTATCTTGAAAAAGGAAAAATTATCAACGGCGAGAATTATGCGAACTTATTGCAACCAAGCAAAAACGGCCACATTTGGCTGAGAAGAAAGTGTTGTTTCAACAAGGTATTGCGCCAGCTCACAAATCCGTTATTACAATGGCCAAAATTAATGAATTAAAGTTTGAGTTGCTACCTCATGCACCCTATTCGCCAGATTTAACCCCTTAGGATTATTTTCTGTTCCTAAACTTGAAAAAATGCGTCGGTGGTAAAAAACTTTCCAACGATGAAGAAGTGGCGTCAGCGGTCAATGGCTATTTGGAGAAGCGAGACAGTTCTTTTCATAAAAAGGGTATCGAACTTATTAAATATCGCTGGGAAAAGTGTATAGAGATGAAAGGAGATTATGTTAAAAAATGAATATGTTTCTTTCCAAAATGTTTGTGTTTTCTTTGTTGAGTCGGGTACTTCTGGGACTACCCTCGTAGTGCTGAACGTGATGCCTAAATATCTGTACTCTTGGCAATCTTTTATATCTTCTGTGTTGTCAATATCTAGATTAGCTGTGTCTCCTATACAAAAGTACTTGGTCTTTTTTGTGTTTATATCCAAACCCCAGGTATTGTGTTTTTTTTAAACTTACCCGTCATGTATTGTACATCCTCTTTGTCTCTTGAGATTATTGCCTGATCGTCTGCAAATTGTAAAGTGTAGGATCCCATCCTCCAAAGGCATTCCCATCCCAGAGTATTTTCGTTTCCGTTGCATCATTGCATATTTGACATACGAATATATCTTAAATAATGTGGGTGATATAGAGTAAGTAGACTTGTCGTAATGCCTTTGCTGTTGACAGTTTGTTTCCTATATACAAACAATCGACGTCTAAAATCAAAGTAGGAAACAACTGACAAAAATAAGTTTAAAATACATATTTTATCTCGTCATTAGAGTTTGCTTAGGTCATCAAATTAAAACAAATACAATCCATTGTAATCGGATGTTTACATTTGATAATTTTTAACATTTATGAAGTATACTGAAACTTTGGTGGCTAAATATGTTTTTTCATTGCTCTGTGTTTTCTTTTATGTCGAAGTAAGTAGAATACATAAAAAATCTTTTCCCGTGTCTTAGCGTAAATGTTCACATCTTTATATGTTTACTTCCGTAACTTCCAAAGAATACTACCCGTATACCAAACAGTGGTCCTTTTAAGCAGACTGTCGATTAATAAACGGGGCTTTTTCCTTAATTTCTTCGCGTTTATTTTACGACTACATAATCCTAAACACATATTACGAGATCACATCATAATAAAACCGTTCCGCTTACCCCCATCTTTATGTATATAACACGTCGCTGAAGGGGTTGTTAAATGTGTTTATGTAATTCGGAGATGACGGCCGTTTCAGTGTTAAGCAAGTTATATTAAGTTGGTATTTTGCGGAGAAACCTATTTGTAATTCATTAGTTTAAAGTGGCATTAGTTATTAAATATAATGTACCCAATTCTAAACACACCTTCGTAGTTGTATCAGTTATAATTGAATGTGTTTTCATGGGTGTCTAGAATACTAACATTAGTTAAATCTGCTTGAAATAATTAAAATTGTTTAAATTAATATTTATTACACGTTTCACGGCCAAGAGTTTATGTTTGGCTTTCGACGGTGAAAGTCCAACACGGCCTTGTTTCTGTGCGGGTTTTACCGTGATTCCAGGTGCGATACTGTGATTAATTACACAGGCCAACCAATAAATACTTTTTTAAAACCTTTTTTTCAAAATGCAACCTGTATCTTATGTATTTTGGTGTGCTGAATCCAAATTCTCAATCAGTTTTTTTCTACCACGTACCAATTTTTCGCAATCTTTATCTCTTGTTGGGTACGATAGTATTAAAATATATAGTTAAGATTTAAAGGTACGTAATTTATTATCTGAGTATAATTGAAAAATTTTACATTTTATTATTGCAATGGTAGTGTAAGTTTGAATATGAACGGTTTCTTTACTTATTAATCTAGAGTTTTGTAGTTCCTCAACCTCTTTACAATAAAAGATCGAGTGTAGCTTTTCCTATTATATGATGCTTTTGGAGTTGCTCGTAGAAGGATCCAACAGTAATCTCCCATCATGTTGACATTCCAACTACCCTGATACCGTTTCTCCACCTCTTTTATGTCTTGGTGGAAACGCTCCCCTTGTTCCTCACTTACAGCTCGAAGATTGTCAGGGAAAAAAGTTAAATGTGAGTGTAAAAAATGCACCTTCACACTCATGTTACATCCAAGTTCTCTAAATGTTTGCAACATATCTCGAACTATATTTTCGTAATTAGGGTCTTCCTCATTGCGTAAAAACTTCGAAACAACATGTTTAAATGCAACCCATCCTCTAAAAGTAAGTATAAGTTCTCGAATGTCAGGGCCAACAAATATGCGCTCTTTTAACTTTGCCTCTGACAAACCAGGAAATTTCTGACACAAATATTGAAAGCGAGGTTCTGATTTCGATAGAGCTTTAACGAATTGCTTCATTAGGCCCAGTTTTATGTGAAGTGGTGGAAGCAGTATTTTTTTGAAGGTTCACCAAACTCATGCACAGAACGTTCTTGCTCCAAGGTTTTAAATGCTCTCTTGAAGGCCATGCTCTTCTTGTCCAGTGCTGTTCCCGTGCCCGTTACAATGCTTACAACGCTTGCGATGCATAAATAACGTAAAGTAAACATGCCAGGAAACTATACGTCCTGTGGTATTTTAAAGTTCATTTTCGGATTCAGCACGTCAAAAAACATAAAGGGGGGCCAAATTTATAAAAAAAAGTTTTTTCAAGGTTAACCTGTGTTATCTGCTGATGATGACAACTTAGTATACAGAATACGAAAATTATTGTCGAAATGGATTTTATTATTCTTTAAAAAATAGTTTCATGGCAAATTTATTTTTAAATTCTTTTACGTGTAATTTGAATTTGGTGAATGTTAAATGGGGGAAGGGTACGAGGGAGATGCTGAAATTTTAAGATGTGGTGACATTGTACTTATCAAGTTTTTGACAAAAATTCTGACATTTTTGCTGCCAAATAAAAAATATATTACAGTTCAATTAGCGACTTACCAACAAAAAAAATAGATTCGAATCGTGAATCTTTTCTAGGAATAATTTTGTTGTATGTTTCGTTGAAAATAAATAAAAATAAGAGGATGATGTAAAAACTATTTTTGGTAAAGATGTAGCATTGGGAGTAACTGTTTTTCGACGGTATCAATAATTAAAAGTTGAGAATAGTAACTTAAGCTATGCCCTATGTATGGTGTTTTGGATACTGACCAATCCGGGCTGGAACCGTGTCACTGGTATAATTGCCGACGCTTCGTACCCACTTGTATGGGACATCTTCAGGGTTTAACTACTGCTACTGTCTGTCGCACTGAAACTCTCGTGCACTGAAATGTCGGCAGTTATACCAGTGACGCGGTTCCAGCCCAGAAGCCCAGAAGCAGATAGTATGAACCACGACCGCGGAAGTCAACGTATATGTATATATACAATGTAATATATGTATATATACAATAATAATAATCTTTATTTGTCCAACAATTAATTAATTGCAGGACAAAAAAAAATTTGAAAATTACGGCGCAAAAAAATACAAACGAAATTAAGTAATTACAAAGGTATCATTTAAAAAAACAAAAAAATGGAATTTAAATTTTTAAATAAATGAAAAGAAATCAATAAAGATTAAGTTTGCAAATGAACTACTTACTAAGACTAAAGCTGTTGGAAATAATTGATTTATTCAGAGCTGCTAAAAATGATTTTGATGTCAAAATTGATCAAATTCTTTTGACTTAATCCTTGTAGAGCACGAAATTTATAAAACCATATCAAAATGTGAACTTTTGAACGTTCGAAGTGGATTAATTAACTATCTTTCCAAGAACAATGTAGCAAATTTGTATCCTACTGGTTCAGGAGTACTGGTTTTCGTACTACCAAAGCTGAATTCAAAACTTTCTATTTTGACGAAAATTTCAATTTTTCCAAAGGGGTATACTCGCAAAAATTTGCATTTTTGGAAAGTTGTCGTACATTAACAAATGCTCGCATGTTGGCATATTCGAAGCTGCTAAAAACGATTCTGATGTCAGAATTGATCTAATTCTTTTGACGTAGTCCTGAGAGAATAAGAAGCTTAGAAAGTCATATCAAAATGTGGACCTCGGAAACTGCGACGTCGATTATCTCTAAAGCATGAATGACTTTGCTATAAAAATGTAGCGAATTTGTGTTCTACTCGTTCAGAAGTACTGTCTTACGCGTTACCAAAGCTAAATTCAAAACTTTTTATTTTGACGAAAATTTCAATTTTTCCAAAGGGGTATACTCGCAAAAATTGGCATTTTTGGAAAGTTGTCGTACATTAACAAATGCTCGCATGTTGGCATATTCGAAGCTGCTAAAAACGATTCTGATGTCAGAATTTATCTAATTCTTTTGACATAGTCCTGAGAGAATAAGAAGCTTAGAGTCCTATCAAAATGTGGACTTCTGAAACCACGAAGTGGATTATCTCTAAAGCATGAATGATTTTGCTATAAAAATGTAGCGAATTTGTGTCTTACTCGTTCAGAAGTATTGTCTTACGCGTTGCCAAAGCTGGATTCAGAACTTTCTATTTTGACGAAAATTTCAATTTTTCCAAAGGGGTATACTCGCAAAAATTGGCGTGTTTGGAAAGTTGTCGTACATTAACAAATGCTTGCATGTTTGCATATTCGAAGCTGCTAAAAACGATTCTGATGTCAAAATTTATCTAATTCTTTTGACATAGTCCTGAGAGAATAAGAAGCTTAGAAAGTCATATCAAAATGTGGACTTCTCAAACCGCGAAGTGGATTATCTCTAAAGCATGAATGATTTTGCCATAAAAATGTAGCGAATTTGTGTCCTACTCGTTCAGAAGTACTGTCTTACGTGTTGCCAAAGCTGGATTCAGAACTTTCTATTTTGATGAAAATTTCAATTTTTCCAACTCGCAAAAATTGGCATTTTTGGAAAGTTGTCGTACATTAACAAATGCTTGCATGTTTGCATATTCGAAGCTGCTAAAAACGATTCTGATGTCAAAATTTATCTAATTCTTTTGACGTAGTCCTGAGAGACTAAGAAGCTTATAAAGCCATATCAAAATGTGGACTTCTGAAACTGCGAAGTAGATTATCTTCAAAATATGAATGATTTTGCTATAAAAATGTAGCGAATTTGTATCCTACTCGTTCAGAAGTACTGTCTTACGTGTTGCCAAAGCTGGATTCAGAACTTTCTATTTTGACGAAAATTTCAATTTTTCTTTTAATTCTTTTGACGTAGTCCTGAGAGACTAAGAAGCTTAGAAAGTCATATCAAAATGTGGACCTCTGAAACTGCCAAGTAGATTATCTCTAAAGTATGAATGATTTTGCTGTAAAAATGCATCGGATTTGTATCCTACTGGTTCAGAAATACTGGCTTAGGTGTTACCAAAGCTGAATTCAGAACGAAAATTTCAATTTTTTCCGAAGGAGTATACTCGAAAAAATTAATATTTCTGAAAAACTGTCATAGTTGTCGCTAAGAAGTTAACAATTTTTATTAATATTTGCTATTATTAACGAATGGAATTAATAATAATATAATACGAAATCATTTTCATAATCAATAATGGTATACATTTGAGAAGATATTTAAAATAAAGCGCTGAAAACAAACCTAAAAAAAGAAAAACTGTAATGAATTATGAATCATATCAGCTAAGATGCCGACGCCAATGACAACGCCGCAGTCGACGCTAAATGTAAAAAACGCGAACTTTTTTCACCAGAAAAATCCCACCATCCCACATTTCCCTTTATCCCAGTGTCTCATCTTCAGGTGCCTCTCCAGTCTCCTGCATTCTATGTATATATAAAAAGAACCATTTACATCCGAAGTCCTTAAAAGGAGGGATATAACTTCGCTGAATTTTAATACAGTGAGTGAATTACTTTGTCCGTCCCCCTACGTCGAAGTTTAAACATCGAGTGGTTGCTTGGCTGCGGTACGGCAGCGGCCTTTCCGACGACGGCGGTTCCAGTCGTCGACCGCCATCTTGTCTCTGGAGGAAGCTCACTTTAAAAGTTTCGCTGCGAGATATCCAAGCCTCGAGCTTGGATTTAAATTGCCTTACTATTATATGTAATGTGTATTGATCTCGCGACGAGGGCGTTCTTTTTTTCTCTTTACGTCGTTTTCGGTTATCAGGGATCCTTTAACGAATTTGGATGTCTGCTTACTTATCCTAATTTCTTTTTTTTTGGTTTTATTAACTTTTTACACAAGGCAATATAAGTTTATATGATATATACAGGGTCATTTTTGTTCTTTCACATTTCTTTAATAATATTATTTTTCGAATAACTTGACGACATCGAAAATTTTTTGTAGCTTCCGGATTAAACGGAAGTGCAGGCAAATTTATTTTTCTCTAATGAAACATACTTTTTATTTTAATAATAATAATAATAATAACCTTTATTGTCCAACAGATTACATCCACTAACAGGACAAAGCGTTCAAAGTGAATAGATGAATATAATATATTGGGTTGGCAACTAAGTACTTTCGATTTTGTAGTATAAAATAAAACACTTTTTTTTTAAACAAAGAATAGTTTTTAATCAATTATATATTTTCCATTTTGCTCAATGACCTTTTGCCATCTTTCTTTCAGCTGCATGATTCCGCGCTCATAAAATTTCTCGTCCTTATCAGCAAAAAACTGAACCAGGTGTGAGTGATGGTCATCGTCATTTGTGAAAGTTTTAGCATTCAAAGAATTTTGCAAACTTCGAAATAAATGGTAATCAGATGGTGCTAGATCAGGGCTGTATGGAGGATGTGGCATCACTTCCCAGCCAAGCTCCAATAGTTTCCCACGAGTTGCCAAAGATGTGTGAGGCCTTGCATTATCTTGGTGGAAAACTACACTTTTCCGATTTGGCAATTCTGGCCGTTTTTCTTTGATTGCTTCATCCAGTTTTATTAACTGTTGACAGTAAACATCAGAATTGATCGTTTGGTTCCTTCGAAGCAGCTCGAAAAACACAACACCTTTGTAATCCCACCAAACTGACAGCATGATCTTTTTTGGATGCAATTCAGCTTTCGATGTGGTTTGAGCTGGTTTATCGTGTTTGCTCCATGATCGTTTTCGAACTATGTTACTGTACAGGACCCATTTTTCATCACCAGTGATGATTCTGTTTAAGAAAGGGTCGGTTTCATTTCGTCGAAGGTGCATATCGCAAAAGTTGATTCTTTGTGTTAAATGAATTTCTTTCAATTCGCGAGATACCCAAATATTAAGCTTCATAACTAGGCCAAGACATTTTAAATGTTTTTCAATTCTTGTGTGCGATACATGTAGCCTCTCCGCAACCTCTCGAACAGTTATATAACGATCCTCTTCAATTATGACTTTCATTTGGTCATCATCAACAATCAGAACGTTGCTCATCTTTGAGGGAAAAATCTGCAGAACGGAATTTTTTATACCAATTCTGACACGTGCGCTCTGTTAAGCAATTAGCACCATAAACTTCACATATCTTTTGTGAGGCGCAGCAGCTTTCTTTCCTTTAAGGAAATAAAATAGTAAAATATGTCGAAAATGTTCGTTTCTGCACTCCATTTAAAATTAATCCACAACTAATAGCTTTAGTAAAAATCACGCACTACTTGCTTCTGAAGTTACGTAAATGTGACTAGTATCACGCGACAAACGGTAAAGTACAGCACTAACATACGTTATACAAAAAATAAAGCAACGCTCTCTATCAGTAAAAACTGAAAGTACTTAGTCGCCAACCCAATAAAATAAAATGTAATTCTAAATGTGAAACAAAATTAAAAGCAAATACCAACTATCGTACCTAAAACTATAAAATATAAAGTTAAATATTATATCACCAAAACGTTCGTTGAAGGTTTTCGCCATATGGTAAAGCGGGCTCTTTACCATAATGTTGGTTCTGGCTCTTGGGACGCGAAGTACATCCCCAGATCTGGTCCCGCAGGAGGGCACAAGAAAGTAAATTTGAGACAATAATGACGGAGAGTCAATAATATTATTTATTAAATTAAAAAACCTGGCACTCGAAATGTCACGTCGCAAAGATAATGCTTGAAAACCCTGTCTCTCAAGCAAGATATTACAATCAAAACCGCGAACAGGATATTCCCCGTCCTGTCTAAAAGACAAAAATTTCAAAAATCTTTTTTTTGTACTCGCTCAATAAGAAGCCCCTGGTAAACATAATACGGCGTCCAAACAACGGACGCATATTCCAGCTTGGTTCGAACCAACGTATGGTATAATGTTACTAGTGTTTTCTCATTAATAAAAGCCCTAGCGGATCGCATGATAAATCCAAGTATGTACCTTCAAAGCGGAAGAGCATAAAGAGAGTATATGACTATTAAATGTAAGTTTGAAATCAAAAAGGACTCCTAAATCAAGTATTTGTGATACTCTAGAGATTAGCTGAGTTTCCACAGAATAGTCGAACGTCACCACACCGTTACAACGTGTGTATGAGACAATTGCACACTTATTAACGTTTAAGTGGATCCCATTCAATCGACATCATTCACTAATTTTGGTAAGGTTTAATTGTAATGAAGGACAGTCTGCTTTTGTATCTATAGTGCTATAAATTTTGAAGTCATCCGCATTTCCATTAACAATGATGTTTTTTTAAGTCGGCATCGATATTTGTATGTTTCATAGCAAAACATAGAGATGGTTTCAACGTGTCTTCTATTTTTTATTTTACAACCAATATCACAATGGAATAAAAAACTTAATTTTAACTACCATTACTATACAGGGTGGTCAGAAATTCACGGATAATAGTCAGGTAGGGCGATTCTATGATTAATTCTTTGTGGACTATCCTAAAACGAAAAATGTTGTATTGTCATTAATAATAAGTCAAACGAATTTCTTCGAAGTGTAGATTTGGCAACATGGCCTAAACCCATTGTTACGTGCAAAAACATAGAAGAAATATTAATTATTTAATCACTAATGTAATAAACATTTATAGAAATTTTAAATGAACGTCGTATATGAATAGTGAATATCGTTAAAAAATTCAAAATTTAATATGTATACGAGGGTGGTCCCAGAAGTACCCGGCCTGACCTAGAGATAGAGGTAGTTGTTTGAAAAATATCACTGCATTAGAAAGTAAACAATCTATAAAGCATATGTTTCAAGTTCGAAGACGCCACGTTGTTTAGTATTTGTTTGGCAGCCATCAATAGTGAACGTTTTCAAGAAATTTGTAAAAATGGATAAAATTGGTCATCATTACGTGGTACAATACTTTTATATGAAAGGCCTCAGTTCAAACGATATAATAGCTGAACTGCATTCTACTCTGGGTGAGTCTGCTCCTTCGTTAACAACAGTGTAATATTGAGTAGCAGAGCTTAAACGAGAACGTACGAGCTGCCAAGACGAAGACTCCAGAAATCGTGAAGAAAATCCACAAAACGGTACTGGATGATCGCCGACTGAAAGTGCGCGAGCTAGCAGACATAGTAGGCATTTCAAAAAGTGCGGTACATCGCATATTATCTGAAAATTTGGACATGAGAAAGCTGCGTGCAGGATGGGTGCCGCGTTTGCTCACACTCGAGCAAAAACAGTGTGGTGAAGATGTTTCAATTGAATGTTTAGCAACGAAGCAGAATTTTTGCGCCGTTTCATGACCATGGAGGAAACATGAGACCATCACTTCATACCCGAGACAAAAGAACAATCAAAACAATGTACTCAAAAAGGAGAACAGGCTCCAAAGAAAGCGGGCATCTGCGGGCAAGATCATGGGGATTTTTGGATGCGCGTAGAATAATTTTCATTGACTATCTTGAAAAAGAAAAAACTATCAACGGCGAGTATTATGCAACCTTATTGCAACGTTTGAGCGGAGAAATCAAGCAGAAACGACCGCATTTGGCTAAGAAGGGAATATTGTTTCATCAAGACAATGCACCAGCTCACAAATCCGTCAAAATTGATAAAGTGAAGTTTGAATTGCTACCTCATGCAACCTATTCGCCAGGTTTAGCCCCCTCAGATTATTTTCTGTTCCCAAACTTGAAAAAATGGCAGTAATTTGAAAAAAAAATTGTCTTTAAACCCATACTATGGGAAGAAAACATTTTATTTAGAACAGAGAGGGTATGTTTGTTTCGAAATTAATATTATATCGCGTGTTTAACAATCACTGATAATAACTTTCCAACGATGAAGAAGTGATGTCGGCAGTTAATGGCTATTTTGAGGAGCAAGACAGTTCTTATTATAAAATGGCTATGGAGCTTATTGAACGTCGAACATCGCTGGGAAAAGTGTATAGAGCTGAAAGGAGATTATGTTATGTTACGATTATGTTTATGTAAATAATATTTCTTTCCAAAATTTTTATTTTTTTTGTTGGGTCGAGTACTTCTGGGACCACCCTCGTAATTATTCATGTATTGCACTAAAATTTAAATTAATCCTAAGTACTTACTATTAAACACAATAATAAATTTATGATAATATTTTCGTATCTCAACATCTCTTGGGAGACTCAGTCGTCGACATTACCTCTTATAATAATTCCCCAACAATAATTTAAAAATAAATTTTATTTGTAATTTCGTCACACTACAAAAGAAAATTAAAAAAAGTTTCTTCGTTCTTTTTATTTTGTGATTGTATATCTGAAACAAAAGACAACAGATAGCTAACATACAGCTGAGTAAAAACAGAAGAACTGTTGATGGGAATTTCTTAAAAAAATTTGACCAGGTTGGAGAGACAGAAGCGTTTTCCTTGGTATCGGAGGTGATGGTACTGGGAACCTCACATTAAACAAGAATCTACACGATGGATAAAAATTTTCCAACGCCTAAAAAGCGCAATTTCATTGAAGGAAATCGATGGCGACAGCTTTCTGAGCAGCCACAGGATTTGTGTTCCCTGAAGGAAAATCTATCGTAGATGTAGAAGCTATACAATCACAATTTAATAATTAAAACCTGCTGCTTTGGGTTCTTATTAACAAAAAGAAATGTTACTGCACGACGATTATGTTTATAAAGCAAACGAAGTGCACAAATAATGAATTATGTTCATATAATTGTAGAAATCGATCTTGTAGTCTCGATCTACGAGGGAGCGTTTTTATATTCGCGGAATGGGGGACAAGGGGTGGAAATAAAAAAACCAAATTATTTTTCTTTTTCAATATATTCACCTGCAAGACGGATACATTTTTCACATCTTTCAATTAATTTATTTATACCCTCATAAAAAAATGATTTCTCTTTATCTGCAAAATACGCCGAAACTGCCTCCTTGACTTCGTCATCGGCAGTAAATTTTTTACCCCGCAGCTCTTTTTTCATTTTCGGAAACAGGTAATAATCACTCGGGGCCAGGTCTGGGCTGTAGGGTGGGTAATTCACAATTTCGAAGCCCACCTTATGCAGGGCAGCTAACGCAATGCGGCTCTTGTGGACGGGCGCGTTGTCGTGCAAAAGCAGAACACCTTTTGTCAATTTTCCCCGTCTTTTCTCTTTAATAGCTTCTTTTAGTCGCTCTAATATTGAAGCGTAATATTCTCCGGCTATAGAAACACCTTTATCTTTATAATCAATCAACAATATTCCTTCCGAGTCCCAAAATACCGTTGCCATGAGTTTCCCAGCTGATTGTGACACTTTAAATTCCTTCGGAGGTGCTGTGCCCTTTTTATGCCACTGCATGGAGTCTTGTTTGGACTCAGGTTCATAATGATGAACCCAAGTTTCGTCTCCAGTAACAATTCCACTCAATACACAATCCTTGTCTTCATTACAGAGGTCCAAAAATGCACGCGAACACTCTACGCGCTGTTGTTTTTGCGGCGGCGTGAGCATTCTCGGCACCCATCTTGCGCTGACCTTAGACATGCCGAGATGATCGTGTAGGATTTTAAAAATTGTTGTATCGGATACTTCAACCATTTCTGCGAGTTGTTTCTTCTTTAGTCGAACATCTTCGAGTACAATTTGTTCAACTTTTTGGATAAGTGCTGGCGTGGTCACCTCAATGCTCCTGCCCGGCCTCGGGTCGTCTTCAAGGGATTCCCTTCCTTGTTTAAATAAACTATGCCACTTGTACACCATGGTTTTTCCTGGACAAGAGTCGCCATAAACCAATGACATCTCATTCATTATGGTCGCGACTGATTTTCCTTGCCTGGTAAGGAACTTTATAACGGCACGATATTCGATTTTTTCCATATTTCACTTTTCACTCCTGATTATGTTACTTGGTTGACGATAGCTCAAAGACTAACTGTCTAATAACAATGAAACTTCGTATTTATACTAATCATGAGTCGCTGCACAGGCCACGCCCCCAATGCGCCTACTCACCCCTCTACAACCCGCTCATTCCGCGAATATAAAAACGCTCCCTCGTATAAAAATTTTCCAACGCCTAAAAAGCCGAAACGCAATTTCATTGAAGGAAATCGATGGCGACAGTTTTCTGGGCAGCCACAGGATTTGTGTTCCTTGAAGGAAAAATCTTTCGTAGGTGTAGAAGCTATAGAATCACAATTTAATAATTCAAATCTGCTGCTTTGGATTATATTAACAAAAAGAAATGTTACTGCACGACGATTATGTTTATAAAGCAAACGAAGTGCACGAACAATGACTTATGTTCATATAGTTGTAGAAATCGATCTTGTAGCCTCGATTTGGTTTGTCATACTTCTTTTTACTAAAAGACTTGAGGGAAAGCATTTTGTTATTTTTTTTAGTGTAAAATTCGCGAAAAACGACTATGTAAGCGGAAGCTATTGATACAAAAATTTTTCCAGTAACTTTATTTAAAAAAAATTGTCCTTAAACTCATACTGTGGGAAGAAAACATTTTATTTAGAACAGATAGGGTGCGTTTGTTTCGAAATTAATATTATATCGCGTGTTTAACAATAATCACTGATAATAACATCCTCGCTGATTCAAAATGGCCGCTTTATACTAATACGTCCTGCCACTTACAAAAACAGTCATTAAGTTCATCCAATTCGACTGTTTTACGTTAGTTGGTAATATTGTACATGTACTAGATAGTTATTTTAGTCAATTGTTTCCTGTGTCCCAAAACGTAGTGAGCCGTGGTTTCCGTGACAGCTATCGCTTTATAGATCTTTACTTGTCTTTATATATATATACCCATAGCGTTTTATATCAGTGTACCGTTTCTCTTTTTTTATACGTTTCGAAAATATTATTTGAAGCTTTCATATTCTTTGCACCTTTTTCTACCATCATTTGTTTTAATGTAATTATCTATTTGTCTCCAAATGTTGTTTGTGTAAATAAGTTACCACGGACAAAATGTAAATTTACATTTAGCTAATGTTTTGTTTATTATAAAGTATTGGTATTAATCTTGATTTCTGATAAGTTAATGTTACCTTTGAACAAATCTTTGATAACGATCCCTAATTTATATTTTGTTGAATTAGAAATATAATAATACATTAATAATTATATCAAAATATTTTTCCGAAAAACAAATTTTCTGAGTACATACGAGGGCGGTCCTAGAAGTACCCGACCCAATAAAGAAAATACAAACATTTTGGAAAGAAATATACATAATATTTGGCTCAAATCAACGTGACAAACCCACTTATCTCACATATATACACGTACATTAAAAAATTTTATATAACAATATACGAGGGTGGTCCCAGTCCAATTACAATTCTTTCGTTTAAATTATTTCATTGTCTTCAGTTTCCCCATAAGTAATTATTTTGTTTACATCGTATTCATGTACGAGTGTGGTCCCAGAAGTAAAGAAGTAAGTAAACACAAAAATTATATATTGGGTCTGGGAAAAAGTTCGTGGCGTTTTTTCAGTAAAATTCAACTGGTCCCCGCATGGCGCGTGGACGAATTCATTTAAACCGAATATGCTCCATTATTATCGACAATGTTTCGCCATTTTTTTGGTAGATCCATGATCCCATCGGTGAAAAACTTCTGTGGTTTCTGGTCGACTGAATAAGTAGTTTTCACAGGCTTCTTTTGAAACCAACTTAATTCCATTGAGAGAGTTCTGCATAAACAGATGATAGTCAGAGGGTGCTATATCCGGACTGTAAGGTGGGTGCATCAAAACTTCCCAACCAAACTCTCTCAATTTTTGACGGGTCATCAAAGAAGTGTGTGGTCGGGCGTTGTCATGATGGAAGACAACACCTTTCCTATTAATCAATTCGGGCCGTTTTTCTTTCAATCGCCTGGCGTAATCTCTCTAGTTGTGCACAGTAGAGTTGAGAATCAATCGTCTGACCAGTTGGAAGTAGCTCGTAGTACGATTCCCCTCCAGTCCCACCATACACACAGCATCACTTTTTTTGGCGTCAATGTTGGCTTAGTGGGCTCACCATCCTTTATCCACGATCTTTTACGCTTCCGATTATCGTACGTAATCCATTTTTCATCTCCGGTTATTAAACGTTTCAGAAACGGCTCGATTTCATTCCGTTTCAGCAATCGCAGATGTTAATTCGGTCCATCATGTTTTTCACGCTCAACTCATGAGGAACCCATACGTCAAGCTTTTTTTTGTAACCAGCTTTGTGTAAATGGTTCAAAACAGTTTTGTGGTCAATGCCTAGCTCCATGCCAATATCGACACTGCTGATATGCTTATCTTGTTGGACTTTTTCAAGAATTTCATCAGATTTTTCAGTGATTGGACGACCGGAGCGTCTCATCTTTCACATTGAAATTTCCAGAACGAAAGCGAGCGAACCATTTCCGCGCAACAGATTTCGTTAAAGTACCTTCACCGTACACAGCACAAATTTTATCACAAGCCTGCGCAGCGTTCTTCCCCTTTTCATAATAATATTGCAGAATATAGCGAAATTTCTCATTATTCTTCTCCATTTTCAAGTGCGAATAACTTTCCAACCACTGCACCGATTACAATGTTTCTACGCTCAAACTAACGTTCGGAAGGTCATCTAAAAAACGAGCCGTCGGTGGTGTCGCTGTGACTTGTTGTTCTTTAGTTATCGGCAACCAATGCCATCTATCGGGAAAAACGCCACTTTTTCCCAGACCCAATATTTATTTTTCAACATAATCTCCTTTCAGCTCTACACACTTTTCCTAGCGATGTTCAATAAGTTCGATACCCTTTTTATAATGAGAACTGTCTTCCTCCTCAAAATAGCCATTAACTTCCGACATCATTTCTTCATCATTGGAAAATCTTTGACCACTGTGTCATTTTTGCAAGTTTGGGAACAGAAAATAATCGGAGGGCGCTAAATCTGGCGAATAAGGTGCACGGGGTAGCAATTCAAACTTTAATTCATTAATTTTGGCCATTGCAATAACGGATTTGTGAAATAGCGCATTGTCTTGATTAAACACCTTCTTCTTAGCCTAATGCGGTCGGTTTTGCTAGATTTCTTCGCTCAAACGTTGCAATAAGTTCGCGTAATACTGGCCGTTGATGGCTTTTCCTTTTTCAAGATAGTTAATGAAAATTATTTCACGTACATCCCAAAAAAATTAATGCCATGACCTTGCCTGCAAATGAAACGGTCTTCGCCTTCTTTAGAGCCGGTTCTCTCTTTTGAGTCAATTATTTTGATTGTGCTTTTGTTTCGGGTGTGAAGTGGTGGACCCATGTTTCATCCATGGTTATGAAACGGCACAAAAATTCTGCTTCGTTGCTGTGAAATTCGCTAAATACTCAATTGATACATGTGTGAGCAAACAGGCACCCATCTTACACACAGCTTTCTCATGTCTAAATTTTCAAATAATATGCGTGTATGCGTGTATGTACCGCACTTCTTAAAATGCCTACTATATCTGCTAACTCCAACTAAAGTGATGGTCCCATGTTTCATCAATGGTTATGAAACGGCGCAAAAATTCTACTTTGTTGCAATGACACTTCGCTAAACACTCAACTGAAACATCTTCGCGGCACTGTTTTTGCTCAAGTGTGAGCAAACACGGTACCCATCTTGCATACAACTTTCTCATGTCCAAATTTTCAGATAATATGGGATGTACCGCACTTTTTGAAATGCCTACTATATCCGCTAGCTCGCGCAGTCGACGATCATCTAGTACCGTTTTGTGGATTTTCCTCAGTATTTTTGGAGTCGTCACGTCATTTGGTCGACCACTGCGATGCTCGTCTTGACAGGTCGTACGGCCTCGTTTAAACTCTGCTACACAATATTTCATTGTTTGTAAACGAAGGAGCAGACTCACCCAGAGTAGAATTCAGTCCAGCTTTGATATTAGTTGGGCTGAAGCCTTTCGAATAAAAGTATTGTATCACGTAACGAATTTTCTCCATTTTTACAAATTCCCTGGAAACGTTCACTACTGACGGCTGCCAAACAAACGTCAGGCCAGGTACTTATGGGACCACCGTCGTATAAACGTCAAAATCACTGCAAATAATAATTACAAACATTCTGGGCCATGGTTGCTATATGTACTTTAACTTAAGAAAGGAGTTAAAGAAACTTTTAATAAGCAAAATATTGGCATAAAACAATTAATTACATCAACCTAGTGTTGCTTAATTTTGACAGTAAAAAACGTTGTTATCCACCGAACATTTTAAAAAATTCGAAACTTTTTTGTCACACATTTTCAACATTGATGGTTTCGTGCGGCTTAATAACTGACAATATGTATTTCTATATTAGGTTCGTCGATTCAGAATTAATCATAGAATCGTCCTGTTTGACGATTTCCCGTGAATTTCTGACAACTGTGTGTACAAATACAAAACAAATATAGCAATGACATTACAATCAGTGTTAACCATACAAAAGTTTGTTGACATTAATGTTAATTTTAGCAATTCTGTGTAATACACTAAAAACTATAATAGAAGTGGTGAAACAACAGCACACGGAAAGAAGAATTGCTTCGATATTGTCTATTATAAGAACGGCCGTTATTGGTCGACCGCTTAATGATGTTTTCACGTGAGCTATTTTGTCTGCTTCAATAGGGAATGGACATTTTTATTATAAATTCAACATGGCGACCCCATTTCATAATTATATTCCTGTGGATCAGTCCACCGAAACTAAGTACTCGGTGCTTTCATTGCTACCGTCAGTCTACCGCGCCAGAGGTATTGCAGTTATTCTTAAATACTTTCAGTGGTGTATTTACTAAACCTGATGTATAGGACATTGGTGTATATTTTTATTTCTAATTAACAATTTGTTTTAGTCTATGCTTGACATGTAATTAATTTTGGTGGAATAAATCGATTAGAATATACAGTAAGCGATTGCGAACTGTGTTCGTACCTTCTATTCGGATATATTCGTGAACGGGCAATGGGGCATTCTTCTATTAATATACGCTACAAAATATGCTGTCAAGTTTTTACGAACTATAGTTGATGATTTCATATTCAATTTGTATTAGGTATTTCCGTCAATAAAGATATACATGTCATAAATAGTCCGGCCGACATTGGCAGGTAAATTTCTATGAAAATAGGCCGTAAAAGTTTGGGTTATTTGGCCGCGGCCGTTTTACAAAGGTGGCCGTAATTAACGGGTATTTGTGTATGGGAATTTCCTTATAGTCGATTCGGGGAACTTTGAAACTCAGGTGGCCGTTAACACAGGTTTTACTGTAATATATAATAGTTAAGAAGTAAATACACCGAATATGTATTCAGCTTCATGTTTTATTATTTGCAATAATAACGAATATTATTCTAGTAACGGGTGTCGCAAAAGTAATGTCATAATTTGAACTGGCTGCCATTTTGTTATAAATGAAAAAAAGAGCTCTGTTTCCATAAAAAGTTTATTTGAAAGTATAAAATTGATAACATTAATTGGAAAAAATTATATCGCTCAAATAGCCATCTCCCGAGTTGATGAATAATTGCGCTCGTTCTACGGCATTTTGAATTGTTCCTCGCAAAACATCTGGCTCCAAAGTAATTTTGATGGAGCCTGTGGTTGATTAACTTAATCAACTGAAGGTTTATATATAACCCCTTTCCACATTAATTTTCGTATTCTGTATATGTATCCCGACAACTATGTTGTCATCGTCAGCAGATAATTAAACAATATCGCACCTGGAAAACTACGGCAAAATACCCGAAACAAATTCCGCACACGATCTGTACCGTCAAAAGCCAAGACGCACACTGTGTGTGCGTTTTGGCCCAAATGCTGTGTCAAAATGCGATGGATTGAATCTTTGGAAATATTTAATTCCATTCCTGCGTATCGCAATGAGAATTTCGCTCATTTCTGATAAATTCACGCACAAGTTCGATGTTATTTTCCACAACCACAGATTTTTTTATACTAGGATGTTTGTCGCCATTTATGTCCGTATGATCGTCCTTAAATCGTTTGTACCACACATACACACTCGTACGTGATAAACACGCATCACCATACACATGTTTCTTCAAATTAAACGTTTCAGTAAACGATTTACTGAGTTTAAAACAGAACTTGATATTTGCTCTTCGTTTAAAATTCATTTCTCGACCAATGCCAAATATACAAGTGGAGGAACAAAATAATTGAAAACTATTATAAAGCACAGATTATGAATGAATAAACGTTTGAAATTAATTAATAAATGTTTGATAATATTATCAACTCTAGTTTTTATTAAAAACCCCTTATATTTACAACATTTCTAACACTGGAATTTATAAATCTATTTTATATAAATTTCGATAAATTACACAGGCCAACACACATTTTGGTGCCTGCGATTTTTTAACTGTTCCTGGGTAATTTTTGGATGCAGAATGTAAAAAAGTTCTCAGACTTGATCTATCAGATCTAGTTTTTGAGATTTTTTTAAAAAATTGTGTATATATTTTACGTTATAACTGTTATAATATATAATATTACTATTGACAGTTAAAAAAACAAAGACGCATGGATTTAAGTATTTATTGCAAAAACTTAATTTACATAATTACATTAGTCACTAATCACATAAAAATGTTCTTTTAAACGACTTTCTAGAATGGAGTTTATTAGGGCAGTCTCGCTGAAGGCTCCAGCAGTAGTCCGCCATCATGTGGCTATCCCATCGTCCTTGATAACGATCTTCCATAGTTTTAATATCCTGATGGAATCTTTCCCCCTATTCTTCACTACAATCACCTAAGTTTTCTGGAAAACGATCTAGGTGGATGTGGAGGTAGTGAACTTTTATGCTCATGTTACAGCCGAGAATATTAAAATTTGAAAGCATAGTTTCCACTAATTCTACGTAATTCTCTGCTTTATGATTGCCAAGAAAATTTTGTACTACTTGAACAAATGAACACCAAGCGTTAGATTCAGTCTCGTTCATTGATGTGGTGAATTGTGGATCTTTAACAAGTTGCCTTATTTGAGGACCATCAAATATACCAGCTTTTAGTTTTTCCGTGCTAATGCCAGGAAATTTACGTGATAAATACCCAAAACAATTTCCATCTCGATTTAAAGCCTTCACAAATTGCTTCATTAAGCCTAGCTTGATATGCAAGGGCGGAAGTAAGATTTTTTCTCTTGCAACCAAAGGTTCGTTGATCACGTTTTGTTTTCCTTGAATCATGACATCTCTTGAAGGCCATTTTTTTAACCCAGTGCTCATTTTTATCTCTGCTGTTCCAAAGGCACAAAAAACAAGGATATTTTGTATAACCACTCTGCTGTCCAAGGAGGAAGTTAACCATTTTTAAATCGACACAAATTGCCCACTGATGTTCTTCGTATTTGATTTTTCTTAAAACTAATGCAATTGTTTCATATTCTTCCTTCATGGTAGTAGAATGACCAATAGGAATTGAGCCATATTTGTTACCGTTATGTAAAAGGACACATTTTAAACTACGTTTTGAACTGTCAATAAAAAGGCGCCAATCATTTGGAGTGTATTCAGGCAAACCCATTTTTTCTAAGAGCCCTTTTATATTGTTACAGAATACCAAGTCATTATCCAGAGCGAAAAAGGCAGCAGATCCTTATCTTTTACGATAAAATGTAATATTAGTACCTGGACAAAGTAGATTTTTTTCTTTTAATCTGGATGCAAGTAATTCAGCGGATTCCTTTGAGAGATTCAGGGCTCTTATAAGATCGTTTAGTTCTTCTTGATTGAAACACTGCGGAGTTGCTAAATCTGCTTCAAAATCGCTGTCGTTTTCTGATTGAATTCTTTGAACTTCGTCAGACGTTGATGTTTCTGTATCATCTTCTGTCAGTTCGGGTAGACTGCTAAATGATGGAACGGGTATTTCTTCTGAATGCGCTACAGGCCTTCTTGCAGAATCTAGATCAGTATATGTCCATTTGTGTCTATTGTATCTATTTATGCCTTTAATATTAACGAGACAAAAATAGCAGTCGTCATGATGGTTTCGCGGTTCTCTCCAAACCATTGGTACACCAAACTTTAGGCACTTCCTCTTTCCAGTTGTCCACTGTCGCAAATGTTCAACATATGTTTTACATATGAAATCTGGGGCCCAAGATTTATCTTGATCTCCTAAATGAACGCCAAAATAGGCAAGATAAGCTCTTTTCACAAAGTCAGAAATCGTTTTTCTGCTCTCTTTCAAAGTGTATTCACCACACACATAACAAAAAACATCGGGATGATTTACAAAGGTACGTCTGCTTGTGGATGCCATTGTTTCAGTTTAGTGTCTTGATACTACAAAACTACCAAAATTTACACAAAATGATAGCACAACTTTACCTGGGAAAACTCAGTAATATACTAAATCGAGTACAGCCAAGCAGGTATAGAAGGATCGGGTCATAGGCAATTACAGGTATAAAAGTAATTAAGAGCAGTGTATTGAGTAGTTCCTAGTATAGGAACATTGGGTCAGGGACAATTCCAGGTCTCCATTTGGCTAATTACATTCTGGGAAATTTCTATTTTGACGATTAAGTACATATTTATCTCTTTATTTGTTGTCCTTTATCAGAAAAAAATATCAATTAACCTGTAACCTGTATCTCAAAAACTAGAGCTGATAGAAAAAATCTGGTGGCATTTTTGGAATCAGCACATTAAAAACATCTAAAATCAGATGTTAGATTTCCGGCACCGAATTTTTTTTTCATTTTGTTACCCTGTGTTATATAAGTCAGGAAGAAGCAATTAAATTCTCCGAATGCTCAAAACAATTACTAGTTTCAACACATTTTCGAATATTAATACAATAAAAACGTATTTATTGTGAACACGTTCATAACGCCAAAAATTCTCCATTTTATTACATAAAATTACATGTTTTATGTCGCTACTCTTTTTTCTAATCTTCCATGTGAAATGGTATACAAACACAATAATTAGGGAAGCCGACCGTAAAGTTTAACAGGAAAAAATACCTACGGAATTGCAGTAGAAATTAAGTGACAAACAATTAAAACAGTAACCATAATGACTGCAAAGCTTCAGAGCATGTCATTACATATTACAATATACTAATTTCTACTGATATTAAAGCTAAATTTAAATAAATATTTTTGAAATAATATCGACATTTATTCTGTGTGTGTATTATGGAACCTACGCAATAAAATAAGCCATAAGAATGTATGTAATAATTAGAACTGGGAAGTTGGGCGCGGCATAGTCGTCCCCGTAATAAATGCAGGGTTCTTCAGTGAAGCGGGAAAATTTAAAACTACTGTATCTACATTAGTTTTTATTATAACATTAAAGTTTTTTATAGTTTTTAGATAAATTAGCCTTGCTATTTTATTTTTTAAAAATAACGCATAACAGATGGGCACCATTACGATCTACGCACTCCTGTAATATTCGATAATTTTCCATTACTCGCCGTAAAATTTCCGGTGTAATACGTGCAACTTCTTCTTGAATACTTAGTTTTAGTTCCGCTAACGTTTGCGGTTGCTCAACGTACACCTTGCTCTTGAGCCAACCTCAAAGAAATATGTCCCATGCGGACAAATCTGACGATATAGCCGGCCGAACAATGTCTTCATTTTTGGATATGATATGGTTCAGAGAAAGTTGCCGTAAAGCAGCAATAGACACACGAGCAGTGTGATTGGTAGCACCAATCTTTCTGGAACGACGTAGTCTCTGGAAATCGAACAAATTCTTGTTTTAAAAATGTCGTGACCATGTTTGTGTAACTAGCTGCAATAACGGTTGTAACATTTCCTCATTCGTCTTCAAAAAAGAATGGTCCGACAATGCCAGATGATGAAAGGGCACACCGTACTGTCACCTTAGGACTTTGCAAAGGTTTCTCTTGTAAATGAAACGGGTTTTCAGCGCTCTAATATCGGCTATTTTGTTTACTTACACAGTCTTTTAGATGAAAATGGGCTTCATCTGACATGAACATATGGTGGATTAAGTTTTCATCACCATCCAAACGCTGCAACATTTCTCGACGAAAATTTATACGAGAAACCAAATCAGCTTCTTATAATTCTTGAATAATTTGAATCTTATAAGGGTTAAAACTTAAGTCCTTATGTAAAATTCGACGTGTCAACGATTCACTAATATTCAGTGCTACTGCATGTTTCTTCGCAGAACATTTTGGACTACTTGTTATGGCATTTCGAACCCTATCGATGTTGTCTGGCGTTCTAACACTTCTTTCTGCTCCTTTATGTTTTAAATTTAAAGTGGACCCAGTTTCTTAGAACTTTGTACCCATACATTAATTGCGTGAATAGACAGTATTCGTCCATGACTTGAAATATTGAGTGCGAAGAAACCTTCTCACAGTTGTCGCGGAGTGACCATTTTTATGAAACGCTTGTACACAGAAAACACGATGAGCACCTACCTGACTACTGCTCCATGGTTACCAAACGGCGTTAAATGATTGACATTGTATCATTAAATTCAGCGCCCTCACCTCAATGTCAAATGTTTAACAGAGTTTTTAAATTTTCCCGCTTCACTGACGAACCCTGCAATAGGTAACAGCTTATGCGTAATACTTGAAACTTTTGTTAAAATTTTGTAAAATATTTATACATCTGTTCAAATAGATTAAATAATATATCGGAAGAGTAAATTCTTGTTACTTATCCAGACAAAAGGATCCAATAGCCCTATTCATACTTTCAGTGGCCAACAGAGAAAGTGCACCTCATCTTTAGCAAGCAGAACAAGTAGCAAAAGATGATCAATTTTGACAAAGGCCTTGTTAAGATCGATGTGCACCACGTCAAACTGAATATGTCGATTCATATCACCACGCATATATTCTGTATAGCTCACTAGATTCGTTATGATTAATATGCTGACGTAAAATCCATGTTGTTCGAGTGGCAGTTCGTGTTTCAAAAGCGAAGCAACTCATAGACTTTGGCCAATGTAGACAAGATAGGCTTAGGCCTGTAATTTTGCGCCAGATTACTCGGCCTAGATTTAAAAATTGGTACCACATACGCCTTCTTTCACTACTACGGAATTCTACCTTTAGCGATTGACAAATTGGATATAGAGAAGAACTCAATGTATGAGCATATCTTACTAGAAATGCTTATGATATCCCAGCAGATCTTCGATTTTGATTTATTTTAAAACCTGACAAAGTATCAAGGACCTCGTCCTCCGAAAAATTGTATGAGCACATCATACTAGACATACGTATGATATACCACCAGTTCCTTGACTCTTATCTATTTTGAAACCTGACAAAGTTGTTAATTAAGTCGGAATTTGCTGCCGTACCCATTTCGTTTGGTGGATTTAGCGCCGTCGGACTACCACCTTTTTCCACATTGAAAAAACTATATTGTAGATCAGGAATCTACGAGGAACGATGCTAAAGCTGCTGTAGATGCTTATTTGAACGAATTTGAAGTTTCGCAAGGCATTGATTATTGCTGAATCAAATTATGTGGAAAAATAAACGTAAATTTCAACCAGCACATCCTTGTAAAAACTTTCTAATATAAAAATTAAGATCCTCAGTCACTAAAGACGTTCATAGCTCTGTTAAAGGATATAACCAGTCAATCATTAGGAACGTAAACTACTTAATTGCATACAAACCTGTATCATTTAGTTAATAGACGGTTTCCTATGTTCCAACATATATCCGTATGTATATGGTATCTACCTAACTACGCGCTTTTTTTCCTTTTCCTTTCCGTCTAATGAAGATTCGAATCACACAATCCACCATAAATTACAGTAAATGTAATTCCAAATCCATCTGCGCTCTCTTCCCATAATTACAACTTACCGCATAAACATGTAATTTACTAATACGCTGGTTTATCATTGACAATTGCTTTAGAATAGATACGTGCGGGTACAACATATTAGTCAGTTCTATTATGAATATGGGAAAGTTGAGGTGCTTCCATCAAAGCTATTATTAATTCTAATATTGAAGAATTATTTAAGGAATATCAATCATTGAAAGGAATTAAATATGATTTATTGTATGCAATTTAATAAATCATTTATTTGTTATAATGTAATTTTGAGGTAACTGCAAATGTTTTCGCAATCGCATGACATAAGCTGAGGATGGTATTTACCCGCAAAAATGGTTAATATTTCTAGATACTTAAGATTTAATCTGTCACGTTTCTACCAACTGTTGTTGATGGCTTTATTCTCAGCCTGTACTCCTTAATAAAAACAATGATTTAATAGAAAAGGTCAACAGGTAAAAACCCAAAAAATGGACAAATAGAAACAATTGCAACTACAATAACAACTAAGTTGTCATCGTCAGCAGATAATTGCAAAGTGTCGCACCTGGTAAACCACGGCGAAAAATACCTGTACGAAAACAAACTCCGTACGCGATCTATACCGTTGAGAACCAAGATGTACGCGATCTATACCGTTGAGAACCAAGATGTACACTCAGAGTTTGTTTTCATACAGGTATTTTTCGCCGTAGTTTACCAGGTGCGACACTTTGCAATTATGTGCACGATGACACCTTAGTTGTCGAAATGCGTATACAGAATTACAAAAATTAATGTGGAAAGGCGTTATATATCAACCTTAGTGATTAAGTTAATCAACCACAGGCTCCATCAAATTCGACTTCAAAATGTTGGTCTTTGCTGTTGAAAAATGAATAAAGTCCTTCGATCCAATTTCGACCTATGCCTTTATGCAATTTTTTTCCAAGGCACCCTTATCTTAGAAACCGAAAACATTACAAACTTATTAACTTGATAACTTAGATCATATTTATTAATAATTCTTGGTGTTTCACACAGCTTAGATAAAAATCGGAAAGCTCGTTATCTTACTTCGTTAGATATTCAGCAACTTATTGTCTAAAAATAACTTCAACCTAGATCTAAAAATTTTTTTCGAAGGCACCCTTATCTTAGAAACCAAAAACCCTACAAACTTATTAACCTGATAACTCAGGTCATACACTTTAATAATTCGAAGTGTCGAAGATGTACACTCAATATATCAACTAATATCTATGTTTAATAATTCTTCTTTTTTATAGTATTTCCAATGACGAGAAGAATTGGCCATCCTTATCAAAATAGAACGCCGCCCAAAAGAAAGAAACCCAGAACATCGTTTACAAGACTACAGATAGCCGAGTTAGAGAAGAGGTTTCATAAACAGAAGTATCTGGCATCGGCGGAGAGAGCAGCTCTAGCGAAAAGTCTGAAGATGACCGACGCCCAAGTGAAAACGTGGTTTCAAAATAGAAGGACAAAATGGAGGTTTGTAATTCAAATAATAGATAAGTAGTTTATACAATCTGTTTACAATCCATGTTGTAAATATTCAGTAGGTGTTATTCATGGGGTTATCTTAAATTTGTCCAGACTTTGAGCTTTGTTTCGAAGATACAGGACGGCAAAGATTTAAATGATTTTGAGATTATTAATTCAATCTAAGTAAAAGTATGATGTACTGCATTTAGCCTACCGAATACGAGAAATGCCCAGAAATTCTTTTTATATTTTCAACAACACTCCAATTAGAAAAAAAACTGATATATGCGGTTACACGAGGTTAGCGCGCATATCGAAATAACCACTAATTTAACCGTAGATTTCATTTGTTGTTAATTGCGTTTCTATAGTAACTCATTTCCATTTGAAAATTGTCAAAATTGTTGCGTTTCGTATTTTCATTTGATAGTTTAGTAGTTAGAAGCTTTTGTTATTGAAGCTTTCTAATGTAAATAGCCATACGAACGTCAAAATGATATGCCTTTTAACTATGGACTTGAAGATTGGCTTTTCCCTCGTTATTCTCTTCATTTCCCACTCCTTTTCCATTCTACCTGTATCACCGTACCATCGCAGTTTCTGGACCTTCATATTTCTCACTATGTCCTCTCCATGCAGGGTAGCTTGGATCTCAAAATTCACCAGTCTTATACTATTGTGGGCAAAAAAATAGTAAGACTTTTTAATTTAAATTTCGCGCGAAAACCCATTCGTCGAAATATTTTTTTCTAGGTTGGTATGACTGCCAGTGACATCTGTGCCAAATGTCACATCAAAATAATCATTGGTGTTTAGTATACGCTTGTCTTTCTGAAGTACAAAAAGTGCATTCGGCGATTTTTACAATGACTGAAATTATTCAACAACGAAGTTCCATTAAATTTTGTGTACGGAATCAAATTTCTGGTGCCGAAACGTTCAGAATGTTGCAAAAGGCCTTCGGTGATAATTGTTTGTCGCGAGCAAGTGTTTTTGATTGATACAAATTATTCAAAGAGGGTCGAGAACGCGTTGATGACGAACCACGTCCAGGGCGGCCATCAACATCAACTGATGATCAACACGTCAATAGAATCAAGGAATTTGTGCTTGAGAATCGACGACTAACAGTCAGAGACCTTACTGGCATCGTTGGAATATCGGAAGGATCAGTGAAAACCATTTTGAAAGATCATTTGGACCTAAGAAAAGTGAAAGCACGATTTGTTCCAAAACAAACTCTGTTATTCATAGACTACATGAGTGTCTTTATTAGTCTGAAATAAATTTAAAAAATAATTCGTCTCATCTCTTTCTATAGAAAATGACAGAAAACTTTCACTGGACCTAACAGACCAGACAGACATTGTTTAATGAAGTATATGTAAATATGTCATTGCAACTAAAAAGTTTCTAATAACTTGGTAATATGTTACACGGCAGAAGGTTAATATTAATATTGGACGATTGGTTGCCCCACTATCAATTGAATATTTAATTTTATTAGGTGTAACGCTTAAACAGTGGCCAGATATGATTCGAAAGTTTTCGATGACTATTGACTTATAACTTCCACAGGTACACATGTATCCATTTATATTCCCGACTCCACCAATACACTTATATCCGTAGATATAAACAAACGTGATGGCTTAAAAGCGGTCGGAGGTAGTGGATTGATAAGCGTTATTAATTCCATCAACGTTTCTGAATACTTTTCGTATCTGTTCAGTGTTGAATAAAGTGTTCGCGATTAAAAGTTTGAAACAATACTTTAACAGCTTTTTAAAAATGTATGCGTCTTTTACGGAAAATAACCGAAGAGGTTTATTGAAGAATGAGTCAGAATTAGGAATTTTTTTCTGTAACCAATTCTAATTTTACACATACATACGTCTGGGTCAAATTAAATTTCTATTTGGTTTTTATAAATCATACGAGGTTCGTTCAAAAGGAAAGGTGAATTTTGACTTTTCGCGCGCTGTATACATTCGATTATCGAAAAATTTGTTTTTGTTATGTTGGTACACATGTGTTAGTCATATGTTGGCATTATCAGCCAATTTGGATTAGTAGTTTGTTGTTGACAACTGAAAAACTTAGTCACGTTTGTGTGTGTTCTTCGATTTTTGACTTTTGAAAAAAATGGATCAAAGTATATGTATTAAATTTTGCGTTAAAAATGGAATAAAGTGCTCCGAGGCACTTGAAATGTTGACTGTGGCATTCGGCGAGTCCACTTTGTCTCAAAAAAGTGTTTATAAGTGGTACAAGCGCTTTACAGAAGGCCGAGAAAATGCTCGCCAAGTTCGATCAAATGTGAAGGTTTTGCTCACTATTTTCTTCGATTACAATGGCGTGGTGCATCATGAGTTCTGGCCGACAGGTCGTACGGTTAATAAGGAATACTACAAGGAAGTTATGCAACGTTTGTGTGAAGCAACACGGCTCAAACGATCTGAATTGTGGAAAAGGAAATCATGGATTCTGCATCACGATAATGCACCAGCTCACACATCAATGTTTGTTCGTGATTTTTTGACCAAAAACAACACCCTAATCATGCCTCAACCACCTTATTCACCAGATTTGGCTCCCTGCGACTTTTTCCTATTCCCAAAACTGAAGAGACCAATGAAAGGAAAACGTTTTGCCACAATTGATGAGATAAAGTCAGAATCGAAGAACGAGCTGGTGGCTATAGCGAAAAGCACATTTCAGAAGTGCTTCGAGGATTGGAAGAAGCGCTGGCATAAGTGCATTATATCTGAGGGGGATTACTTTGAAGGGGACAAAATGGATATTGATGAGTAAATAAATACTTTTCAAAAAAATTCAAAATTCATCTTTCCTTTTGAACAAACCTCGTATGTCGTCGGATTACTTTTAAAACAAAACGAATCAATTATTTGGAAAAATTGAATTAAATTAATTTGTAGATATAAATTTTATTTTTTTATATTTGCGTATACCCCCAGAAGGTGGTAACAAAATGCTCAATTTCTATTAACGACGTTTCGTGGGGGGGGGGGATTTTATAAAATATTTATTTGCAATACTTAAATTTTATATTATATATTTTAATTTATTATATATTTATATTTTATCCGTACCCCAAGTGACGGCCACATTAAAAATTAAATAGGCATTAAATAAAACTTTATTATGAATACAACACTTATGACTTTTTTAGAATTTAATACACAAATTCATTTAGTAATTCTCAGTGGTGCCATCTATTAAAAAAAATATGCGTCAGTAGGGTAGATCTGTCACCAATGTTATGTCAAAATATCATGACATTTGCATCATTAAAAGAAAGAAATTGCGCATAAAGTAACAGTGTGTATTTGGCATTGGTCGAAAAATGAATTTTGAACTAAGAGCAAATATCAAGTTCTGTTTTTAAACTAGTTAAATCGTGTACTGAAACGTTTAATTTGATGAAACAAGTGTATAGTGATGTGTGCTTATCACGTACGAGTGTGTATGAGTGGTATAAACGATTTAAAGACGGTCGTACGGACATAAATGACGATGAACATCCTGGTGCAAAAAAATCTGTGGTTATGGAAAGTAACATCGAACTTGTGCGTGAATTTATCAGAAATGAGCCGAAATCCTCATTGCGATACGTGAAGATGGAATTAAATATTTCCAAAGACTCAATTCAGTGCATTTTGAAACAGCATTTGGGACTCAGAAAGATTTGTGCAAGGTTTGTAACCACACAAGCTAACTGAATTCAACATTGTACAGACTTAATTAAAAACTCACAAAAGGACGAAACTTCAGGTATTCTATTGTAACTGGCGATGAGACGTGGTGTTTTCAATGTTATTCAGAGACCAAGCGTTAAATCTCTGAATAGAAGCATCCAAGCGAAGAAGGACCGACCAAAAAGCCGTTTGGAGAAGCCAAAAGTGAAGGCAATGTTGATTTGTTCTGATGAGTCGAAAGGCATAGTGCACAAAGAGTTTATACCAACTATTCAAACAGTCAATGCTGTATTTTATCTTGGTATTTTGAAGCATCCTTTGGCGCGTATTCCTTGCGTGCACCCTCAATATCCGTGAAAATGGTAGCTGGCGCTTGTTACATGATAATGCATCATCTCATCACTCGACGCTTATCACTGATTTTCTAAGAACAAATGACATTTTAACCATCAACCATTCATCGTATTCACCGGATTAGACCCTCTGTGATTTTTATCTATTCTCCAAACTGCATTTGCCGATGAAAGGACAGCGTTATACCGACGTCGAAGCCATTAAAAAGGCATCGATAACTATCTTGAAGGACATCTCTAAAGATGAACTTAAAAATTTATTCGATATGTCAACTGACCGTGCAAAATGTTGTATTGAAGCCGAAGGCGACTACTTTGAATAAAGTAAATGAATTTTACCAAAATAGTAAGCTTTTGTTTTTATTTTAAAAAAGTTCAGTTTTCTCTGCGACAGACTGTGTATTATTTTTCCTTAATAAATTATTGTGCTATGAAATCGGTTAATTCTTTTCGAAGAACAGCCTGTTTTAAAAAAAAAATTAATTGTTCGATTAATCTTGAACCGCCTTGACGTACCGCCTATGTCACATCGCGTATTACTTTTATGGAAACAAGGCTCGCACAAAATTCGATAAGAGGGGCTTTTAAATACGACATCTTTTTTTCATCCTATGTGTGTATGTATGTGTGTGCGGGTTCTACTCCATGTATTTCAGTGTATGCATGTTTGTGTGCGTGTGTCGATTAAAACCGTAGCTATGTCTGTTGATCTTAAACAAACTGCTCGGTCTTTTAATTACCTGTCTGGTAATGGACATATCGTGTTAACAAGGTAGTGGCGCCGTCGTTAACAATTGACAGTCGCCACACATAGCGCAGTAATACCATCGTTTGTTTATTTCTCTTTGTATGTACGCCTGGTATATATCTATGATTACGATTGATGGACCGGTCTGTATTGGATCGGAATTTCGAGTATTTTAATATAAACGTTAGGGCGATGGAACCGTGGAATGGTACTTTGATCCTGCTCGAAGGAGATTCCTAGCCAAAGGAACGTATCAGCTGTGTTATAAAAGTATCCATAAAATATATATATGCAAGTGGGATTTTATGCATTTACTCTAGATGTGTATGTGTAAGAATTTGCTGAAGTATTAAGTTTGCGATGAATAAATTATCTTTTATTGGTTCGCGTTATTGGTAATTATGTGGGACATTAAAAACACATACATCGAGGTATTATAGCCCATAAATATAAGTAAGAACAATTATGAGCACGTTGGAGAAATTTTCCTGCCCGATTTCGTATTTTATTGACTTTATTTCAAGAGATATACACATGTTCGTTGGATATAAAATGCAATAAAACTTCCTCTAATAATGCTATTTAGTTACGTGTAGTGAATTTATGAACAAAAATTAATTGATGATGACCTTTCATGAAGATGAAGATCTCCCGTCAAACCATTCTTTGCTTTTTTTTTGCAAACGAACTGGAGGATTATTTTCAGAAATTCATCTGAAGATATGACATTTATTCTTCAAGACGTCTAGTTTAATTTCCAAATGAACTAAATTGGATTATTTGGGGAGAAGTCAGACTCTACTACCAGAGACATTTGACGGAAAAAATCATTATTTTCTAATGACGGGGTTTAAATAAACAGAAAATTTATGAACAAAAATTAAATGAAAATTTTCTTTCATAAGCATGAAGAGGTCCCATCAAGTCATTCTTTGCTTTTTTGCAAACGAACTGGAGGATTATTTTCAGAAATTCATCTGAAGATATGACAACATTTAATCTTCAAGACGTCTAGTTTAATTTCCAAATGAACTAAATTGGATTATTTGGGGAGAAGTCAGACTCTACTACCAGAGATTTTGACGGAAAAAATCATTATTTTCTAATGACGGGGTTTAAATACACTGTAAATTTATGAACAAAAATTAAATGAAAATTTTCTTTCATAAGCATGAAGAGGTCCCATCAAGTCATTCTTTGCTTTTTTGCAAACGAACTGGAGGATTATTTTCAGAAATTCATCTGAAGATATGACAACATTTAATCTTCAAGACGTCTAGTTTAATTTCCAAATGAACTAAATTGGATTATTTGGGGAGAAGTCAGACTCTACTGCCAGAGATTTTGACGGAAAAAATCATTATTTTCTAATGACGGGGTTTAAATACACTGTAAATTTATGAACAAAAATTAAATGAAAATTTTCTTTCATAAGCATGAAGATGTCCCATCAAGTCATTCTTTGCTTTTTTGCAAACGAACTGGAGGATTATTTTCAGAAATTCATCTGAAGATATGACAACATTTAATCTTCAAGACGTCTAGTTTAATTTCCAAATGAACTAAATTGGATTATTTGGGGAGAAGTCAGACTCTACTACCAGAGACATTTGACGGAAAAAATCATTATTTTCTAATGACGGGGTTTAAATACACTGTAAATTTATGAACAAAAATTAAATGAAAATTTTCTTTCATAAGCATGAAGATGTCCCATCAAGTCATTCTTTGCTTTTTTGCAAACGAACTGGTGGATTATTTTCAGAAATTCATCTGAAAATAGGACAACATTTATTCTTCAAGACGTCTAGTTTAATTTCCAAATGAATTAAATTGGATGATTTAGACAGCAGTCAGACTCTATTACTAGAGACATCTGACAGAAAAAGGCAATTATTTTCCAGTAACGGGATTTAAAAACACAATAAATTTATGAACAAAAATTACATGAAAATAATCTTTCACAAACACGAAAATGTCCCATCAAACCATTGTCTGCTTTTTTTGCAAACGAACTGGAGAATTATTTACAGAAACTTATCTAAAGATGTCTACTTTAATTCGCAAATGAATTGGATAGGATGATTTGAGGAGAAATGAGACTGTACTATCAGAGACGTCTTAGAGAAAAAACATTATTAACGACATTTATTTATGAACACAATTTAATCGAAGATGACATTTCCTGAAGACAAAGATCTCCCATCAAACCATTCTTTGCTTTTTTACAAACGAAGTCGCGAATTATTTTAAAAAAATCCTCCGCAAACGTGACAACATCCATTCTTCAAGATGTTTCGTTTGATTGGTAAATGAATTAGATTGGACCATTCTGGGGGAAGTTAAACTCTACTACCAACGACATTTTTCGAGAAAAAGCATTATTAATAAGTGAAATTTCGTTACTTTCTGACTTATTTCAGATTTACACACGTTCGTGGCGCTATTGAATTCAAAATTTATTAAATTTTTAAGGAGCAAAATACCTGAACCTGTTTCAAGAATATATTATTCTCCATTCTTTACGGTAGCCTCCAATGATCTGGCAATTTTTTAATTCTATGCCCGAAGCAAGGCGTTGGAATGGAAGTGAAGAAGTTGGCAAGCCAATTTTGAACCGCGATGCCGTTATTAAAGAAAATATCTTAAGGATTGTTAAATAGAAAGAAATCTGAGCGAGGTCAGGGGAATAAGTTCAAACCAGTTCTTGTATAGCCCGGCTTCCTGATGCCAATTATTCGAAAAGATTACCGCCCGAGCATTCGAACTGTTGCTGAATTGGCCAAAATTGACAAAGACTGTGCGTAGAATTCACCAAGAGAAATTCAGCACGAGCAAATGGTTCCGAAGCTACTAATTTCAGAACAGAATGAGAATGGAATGGATATTTGAGTTGACGTCCTTGAGAACATCAAAAAATGACACAAATTATGTAAAGAACCTAACCATTTCCGATTTTTTAACCATTTTCCAATATGACCCGGAAAGAAAACGATAGTCGATGCAGTGAAAGAGCCCTAGTCCACCAAGACATAAAGAGGAGCTTGCTTCCTTCGATATTGAGGGCATCAGTCATTTTCGATTGACTACCAGATGGCTAGCTCATTAACCAGTTTCATTACAAGAAGGTTTTTGGAGATTTTTCGTGAACAGGTTTGGAAAAAAGGCCAGAAATGTGAGAGAACAACTCGTGGATCCTTCATCAAAGCAATACGCCGTCACACAATGCATTGCTCATTAGGACGTTTCTGGTGAAAGACGATGTCACAATTATGGACCACCAGCACTCACCTGACTTAGCCGTCTATGACTTCTTCCTATTTCCAATGATCAAGTCTTTGGGGGGAACGAGATATGAGCCAGTACGTGCCGTTAATAGAGAAGCGGCGGGGGTTATACAAGAACTAGGAGACATAGACTTTTGAAGCTGTCTCCAACACTGGAAAATTCGAATGGAGTTTCGCGTGGTAGAAATTTGAATAAAAAATGTTATTAAAGTACTCCATTTATTTCCTAGCGACACCTCGTAGATGGAAAACTGAAAGCTTTACATTTACAAGAAATATATGTCTTTGTAAAGTGTTAATTTTGAAATAAACGAGGAAGTAAATAAAAATCAAATTTCGAATAATCATTGTTCCACATTGCAGGGCAATAATCGTTAAAACAAAGTAAAAGGAAATTGTTAAATGACTACAACCATATTTTACAGGAAATGTCAAGACCTCGTGAAGCAGAAAATAAATTGTATCTTGAGATACCAGTCCTTTCGCGAGTTTTTACTTTAGAATAAAAGTAAATCACTGTTCGTTGCTTTTTTTGCATTGTACAAGTGTTTAACTTCCACAACTTGGAAAATTTTCTTTTATTAAATTTCTAATGATAGCCTACCATTTCTTTTTAGAAATCTATTAAATAACCCGTCATATAACACTATTACGTATTCTAGAATATATTAAACACATTTATTTTCAAATATTAAAGTCTAATCTAATAATAAAATGTAGAATAATTATTACTTTTATAAGGAATGTTTCAGGCGATTAAAATTTGTAAATTAATCAGTAGAAGTACATGTTTGTATGTACTTACCTGTCTCTATTTTACGTATATTTATCTATACATAAAGGATGTTTCAAATTGCGCGTTTTTTTTTAAGAACAAATAAAATATAGATGGCGCACTGAATTTGTCCGGGTATGTGGGAATTTAAAAAGTGTAATATATGACACTTATAAAAAGGGCTTCGTGCACGGTACAACAACGCGTTCAAATTGTTGAATTATTTTATGAAAATCAGCGTTCTGTGAAAAGAGTTTTCAGAAATTTACGTGAAATTTATGGTTTACATAATCGTCCATCTGAAAGCACTATTCGATGAATCATTAAAAAATTTCAAGAGACCGGTTCCGCGGAAGATCAAAAAAGTGAAAAATACAGTCGTAGTGGTCTTTCACAAGAAAATATTGGTTTGGTTCATGAAAGTGTTGCTGAAGATCCTGAAATGTCCATTACACGACGTTCACAACAACTTGGACTTTGTGGATCAACAACATGGCGTATTTTACACAAAGACCTGGCTCTGTAGTCATATGAGGTTCAAATAACACAGGAGCTGAAGTCATTAGATCATTTAAAACGTCGTTCATTTGTCAATTTCATCAATGAATAACCAGCTGATTTTTCTCAAAAAATAATGTTTTCCGAAAGGACACATTTTGAACTTGGTAGCTATGTTAATAAACAAAATTGCCGTATCTGGGGCGAGGAAAATCCACGAATTATTCATGAGAAACCTATGCATCCTAAATGAGTTACTGTTTGGTGTGAATTCTGGTCAGGTGGTGTAATTGGACCTTACTTCTTTGAAAATGCTGCTGTTGAAGCTGTAACTGTCAATGGTGATCGATATCGTCGAATTTTTGTGGCCTAAATTAATGAATATTGATCTAGATGATATGTGGTTTCAACAGGACGGCGCTACACCTCACTTTGCACACGATTCAATTGATTTATTGAGAGAAAAATTTCCAGAACGTGTAATCTCAAGAAACGGTGATGTTAATTGGCCACCAAGGTCATGTGATTTGACACCGTTAGACAATTTTCGTTGGGGTTACGTCAAAAGTCAGGTTTATAAAAATAATCCACAATCAATTCCTGCTTTGAAAGATGAAATTATTCGTGTGATTGGTGAGATAGAGCCTCAATTATGTCAAAATGTCATTGAAAATTTTAACAAAATAGTGGACGTCTGTGGAGCTGCAAGAGGAGGCCATTTGGCAGACATTATTTTTTGCATATAAACGTCATAACTGATACTTCAATTACCAATAAATAGTTTTTGAAAGTGAATGCAAATTATGTGTTTTATTTATTCTTTAAAAAAAACGCGAAATTTGAAACACCCTTTATTTTGCCGATGAACTCAATGATGCCCCTCATCTTGCAGTATGTAAACACAACATGCAATGACGGACAGTTCCCTTTATACAAGGTATTCGCAGTTAGAGCATTAATAAAAGATAGACTTAATACTTTTAAAAGAACGACTTGGGGCCTCCTGAGTCGAGCAACTTGCAAGGCTAACATCGATTTTTTTAAAATTTCTCTCAATCCGATCGTTCATGGCCCATCGTCTCTTGAAGTAAATTTTGAGGAGGATTCATTAATTCAGGATTAAGCGGAAACAGAGCCTCTTTTAAAGTATATGCTAGTGATAGGTACTCACAGATTACGTATATTCGTATAGTATCATCAGATTTGGTTCTAGGTAAATCCTATGTACCATAATTGGACTTGTATATAAAGTGCATATGAGCATGTTGAAACTCTCGGGACGAAGATATTTATCTACAAATAAGTAGTATGTATGTATACACATTTGGCGGCATAATAAGATCCCTATTAAGAATTTATGTATACACGGAGTTACAAACCATTACGTAGACGGTATTGGTAACTGTTATAACATGAATATATATGTACAGTCTATGTCACAGTTATTACAACCGAGAAATATTAATGTTATTTTGTTGTAGAATTCCTAAGTTTGGTTTTATGTAGATATTTTTATTTTATTTTAATAAATATATTAAAGATTTATGCGGTTTTTATTTAGATATATAAGCATACCATTAAAAAGGGAATAATATGTTATTTTATCCGCTAAAAGTAAAACAATTGCGTTAATGAAATGATTTTTCTGACCACAATCGATGCAAGATTTAATTCAAATCAGATTAACTTGAGTATATTACACACTTTGCTTCTTAAACTACGATCTATCTAATTTTCTGTTATAATATGGCAGGTGTTTGTATAATTTAATTGCGTGGTAGTTCATCGGATATTTGGTTTCTAAATTGATATACCAAGTATACCGAAAAGTCATTACCGATTTTTCTAACAGATGTCTCTAGGCTTAAGTATGCAATGTTATCATTTGACACATATGTCATTTTATTCTATTGACATCAAGTTTCAAAGGCATACATGATATATTTTGCGAAAGTAACACTATCATAGATTTATACCTTTTTGAAAACGTCGAGTTTCATGCCTGAAAAAGTGCATTTGCTGCACGCATTAGTTTTCTTATATAATCAAAAGAAAAAAATCCGCTAATAGTCATCGTTTGCTGGTAGAAATTTGTGGTGAGTTTACTCTAACCATATAAACAGGTCAGGCGTGGTCTCGACAATTCTAAAGTGGGGATTTCGATGTGCAAGACAAAGAGCGTTCTGATAGACCGAAAAAGTTTGAAGATGCAAAACTGCAGGAGTTATTGGATGAAGGCGAAACCCAAACTCAAAAACAAATTGGCAGCAGCGTTAAATGTGGCCCAAAGAACGTTTAGCGACCGATTACGAGCAATGAGAAAAATCCAAAAGATGGAAAAATGGGTGCCACATCAATCGAATGACAGGCAAATGGAAAATCGAAAAATCGTCAGTGAAATTCTGCTTCAAAGATATGATTGGAAGTCATTTCTGCATCGAATAGTGATGAAAAACGGATTTATTTTGAACACCCTAAGAACAGAAAATCATGGTTATCTTCTGGCGAAGCTGGCTCGTTGACTCCAAGACCAAATCGTTTTGATCGCAAGACAATGCTCTGCGTTTGCTAGGATCAGAGTGGCGTGGTGTATTATGAACTGTTGTAACCTGGTGAAGCAGTTAATATTGATCGCTACTGACAAAAAATTATCAATTTGAACCATACATTGATAGAAAAACGTACAGAACGGGCCCACAGACACGGTAAAGTAGTTTTACAGCACGATAATTTGCCCTCTCATACAGCAAAAGCGGTCAAGGGAGCGTCGAAGGTACCTTGGATGGGACATACTCATAATATCGAACGCCGCGTACTCACCCGACCTTGCTCCTACAACTTTCTTCTTTCCGAATCAATAGGACACCCGCTTGCAGAGCAGCACTTGTCTGAAAGATGGGCAAGATTTATAGAATCAAATGGCAAATATTTTGAATAAATAAATTTTTCCATTTTCTTGAAAATTATTCTGTTTTTTTTACGAAAAAACCGGTAATGACTTTCCGGTATACGAGGGAGCGTTTATATATTCGCGGAATGGGGGACAAGGGGTGGAAATAAAAAAACCAAATTATTTTTCTTTTTCAATATATTCACCTGCAAGACGAATACATTTTTCACATCTTTCAATTAATTTATTTATACCCTCATAAAAAAATGATTTCTCTTTATCTGCAAAATACGCCGAAACTGCCTCCTTGACTTCATCATCGGCAGTAAATTTTTTACCCCGCAGCTCTTTTTTCATTTTCGGAAACAGGTAATAATCACTCGGGGCCATGTCTGGGCTGTAGGGTGGGTGGTTCACAATTTCGAAGCCCACCTTATGCAGGGCAGCTAACGCAACGCGGCACTTGTGGACGGGCGCGTTGTCGTGCAAAAGCAGAACAGCTTTTGTCTATTTTCCCCGTCTTTTCTCTTTAATGGCTTCTTTTAGTCGCTCTAATATTGAAGCGTAATATTTTCCGGTTATAGAAACACCTTTATCTTTATAATCAATCAACAATATTTCCTCCGAGTCCCAAAATACCGTTGCCATGAGTTTCCCAGCTGATTGTGACACTTTAAATTTCTTGGGAAGTGCTGTGCCCTTTTTATGCCACTGCATGGAGTCTTGTTTGGACTCAGGTTCATAATGATGAACCCAAGTTTCGTCTCCAGTAACAATTCCACTCAAGACACCATCCTTGTCTTTATTACCGAGATCCAAAAATGCACACTCTACGCGCTGTTGATTTTGCGGCGGCGTGAGCATTCTCGGCACCCATCTTGCGCTGGCCTTAGACATGCCGAGATGATCGTGTAGGATTTTAAAAATTGTTGTATCGGATACTCCAACCATTTCTGCGAGTTGTTTCTTCTTTAGTCGAGCATCTTCGAGTACAATTTGTTCAACTTTTTGGATAAGTGCCGGCGTGGTCACCTGAATGCTCCTGCCCGGCCTCGGGTCGTCTTCAAGGGATTCCCTTCCTTGTTTAAATAAACTATGCCACTTGTACACCATGGTTTTTCCTGGACAAGAGTCGCCGTAAACCAATGACATCTCATTCATTATGGTTGCGACTGATTTTCCTTGCCTGGTAAGGAACTTTATAACGGCACGATATTCGATTTTTTCCATATTTCACTTTTCACTCCTGATTATGTTACTTGGTTGACGATAGCTCAAAGACTAACTGTCTAATAACAATGAAACTTCGTATTTATACTAATCATGAGTTGCTGCACATGCCACGCCCCCAATGCGCCTACTCACCCTTCTACAACCCGCTCATTCCGCGAATATAAAAACTCTCCCTCGTACCTGGTAAGTTTGACTCCGCCAAAATAAGCTCTAGTAATCAACAAGAAATAGCGAGATTTTTGACGAAAACCGCTTATTTCGTTTGTACTGAAGTTTTACTTCTCCAACAAGAGATTCCATGTCGCGTTCCGCTTTCCTCGCATATTTCTAAAATGAACAGAAAGAATTAAACAATATAGTAAATACACGACCACTAGCAACACATAAATTCTTGGAAACAGTCAGAGCAATAACTTGGCGTATTCATTTTGTTCCACTTTATTGCCCAGAGCCCGTCTGAATGTTCACCAGGTATTAGGTACTTTGATAATAAAGTTACCCGGTAATTATTAATGGGCCTTTGTTAATTAATATTGCTCCCGGCGGTTCCGCTTCTTCTTAATAAGGGTTCTAATTAGGGAGAGCGCTGCGCGTAGTTTAATTAGCATATAATTAAATATGAAAGCTCTCCATTGTTTCAACACCTAAGCGTTTCCCCTCTGGTTTCATCCAGTAGCAATTTCTTAATAAAGCAAATTCATAATGAGACCATGTATGTTGGTGTGTGAGCGCAAGTTAAAATCAATTTTCTGTGAGAGTGAGACGGATAATTTGCGGTCTTGCAGTAAAATAAATGAATTTAATGAACGGGATGACGTTGTTGTCTTTAAAATTACTCGTTTTGCTGTTTCGCTGATATATTTTATGAACACAATGTCAATTTAACATTTCGTGATTTATCTATAACCTTGACGTGCGAGATTTCGTTCGGAAGTAATAAAATTAAATGTCTATTGTTACTTTTCCTGTACCTATCAGATACAGTGAAACCTGTCCATTTGCTCACTTTTATATGTTGAAACTCTGTGTATGTTGATCGTTTTTTATGGAAACCGCCAGATTGCTATAGTTTTGTATTACGTTTAATCCGTGTATGTTGTCCCCCTGTCTATCTTATATGTTGCACACTTTTAAAGTAGTTATCTTGGAAAAAAAACCTGTGAAAATTAACCACCATTGTACGTACATATTTCGAAATGTAAATATTGGGTTGGCAACTAAGTACTTTCGGTTTTTGTAGTATAAAATAAAACACTTTTTTTTAAACAAAGAATAGTTTTTAATCAATTATATATTTTCCATTTTGCTCAATGACCTTTTGCCATCTTTCTTTCAGCTGCGTGATTCCGCGCTCATAAAATTTCTGCTCCTTATCAGCAAAAAACTGAACCAGGTGCGAGTGAAGGTCATCGTCATTTGTGAAAGTTTTACCATTCAAAGAATTCTGCAAAACTTCGAAAGAAATGGTAATCAGATGGTGCTAGGTCAGGGCTGTATGGGGGATGTGGCATCACTTCCCAGCCAAGCTCCAATAGTTTCCCACGAGTTGCCAAAGATGTGTGAGGCCTTGCATTATCTTGGTGAAAAACTACACCTTTCCGATTTGACAATTCTGGCTGTTTTTCTTTGATTGCTTCATCCAGTTTTATTAATTGTTGACAGTAGACATAAGAATTGATCGTTTGGTTCCTTGGAAGCAGCTCAAAAAACACAACACCTTTGTAATCCCACCAAACTGACAGCATGATCTTTTTTGGATGCAATTCAGATTTCGATGTGGTTTGAGCTGGTTTATCGTGTTTGCTCCATGATCGTTTTCGAACTATGTTACTGTACAGGACCCATTTTTCATCACCAGTGATGATTCTTTTTAAGAAAGGGTCGGTTTCATTTCGTCTAAGGTGCATATCGCAAAAGTTGATTCTTTGTGTTAAATAAATTTATTTCAATTCGTGAGGTACCCAAATATCAAGTTTCTTAACTAGCCCAAGACATTTCAAATGTTTTTCAATTGTTGTGTACGATACATGTAGCCTCTCCGCAACCTCTCGAACAGTTATATGACGATCCTCTTCAATTATGACTTTGATTTGGTCATCATCAACTTCAGTAGGCCAACCAGAACGTTGCTCATCTTTGAGGGAAAAATCTCCAGAACGGAATTTTTTATACCAATTCTGACACGTGCGCTCTGTTAAGCAATTAGTACCATAAACTTCACATATCTTTTTGTGAGCCGCAGCAGTTTTCTTTACGGAAATAAAATAGTAAAATATGTCGAAAATGTTCGTTTCTGCACTCCATTTAAAATTAACCCACGACTAATAGGTCTAATAAAAATCACGCACTACTTGCTTCTGAACTTGCGTCAATGTGACTAGTATCACGCGACAAACGGTAAAGTACAGCACTAAATACGTTATACAAAAAATAAAGCAACGCTCTCTATCAGTAAAAACCGAAAGTACTTAGTTGCCAACCCAATAGTTGTTCCGGATTGAAATTTCCAGAAATTAAGAAAGTCCAAGTGTGTTATTTTGTTCACACTTACACATACCTACTTAAATTGCTTTATTACTCCTTTATACCTACTAGATACTTTAATTGTTACCCTTAGATTGGGAAGAAAATTCTAAGAAGTCGCCTGTACTGAAATCTGTTAGGACAAGGGGATTCCCTAACTCCAAACAGAGATTGCGTGCGTTGACATAAGTCTATTTGGGGAATCCCAACTCTTCATGATTGTCTTTACACGATTACACCTCCGTAATTATTTATGTACTCGTTCGAAAATACTGGCTACAAAACATAAATTAAATGAACTGGGCGTAGGCAAGCAGAAAGAATTGTTAGATTTGTTGGATCAAGGTGAAAGTCCACGGGTATTGTGCGCAAAATATGGTGTTTCTAAGTCTACAATTGGAAGCATTGCGAAGAATAAAGAGAATTTAATCAAACTGTGTTTTGAAATCTGCAATGATGGACGAAAATGTAAAATGCGCTTTTTATAATAAGAACTGCTTTGCTCCTCAAAATGGCCATTAACTGCTGACATCACTTCTTCATCGTTGGAAACTCTTTGACCACTGAGCCATCTTTTCAAGTTCGGGAACAGAAAATAATCTGAGGGGGGCTAGATCTGGCGAATATGGTACATGAGGTAGCAATTCAAACTTTAATTCATTAATTTTAGCCATTGCAATAACGGATTTGTAAGCTGGCGTATTGTCTTGATGAAACAACACTTCCTTCTTATCCAAATGGGCCGTTTTTGCTTGATTTCGACGCTCAAACGTTGCAATAAGTTCGCATAATACTCGCATTGATAGTTCTTCCTTTTTCAAGATAGTCAATGAAAATTATTCGACGCGCATTCCAAAAAACCGATATCATGACCTTGTCTGCAGATGAAACGGTCTTCGCCTTCTTTGGAGACGGTTCTCCTTTTTGAGTCCTTTGTTTTGATTGTTCTTTTGTCTCGGGTGTGAAGTGATGGACTCATGTTTCATCCATGGCTATGAAACAGCGCAAAAATTCTGCTCTGTTGCTGTGAAACTTCGCTAAACACTCAATTGAAACATCTTCACGACACTGTTTTTGCTCAAGTGTGAGTAAACGAGGCATCCATCTTGGGCACAGCTTTCTCATGTCTAAATTTTCTGATAATATGCGATGTACCGTACTTTTTGAAATGCGTATGTCTGCTAGCTCGCGCAATTTCAGTCAATGATCATCCAGTACCGCTTTGTGGATTTTCTTCACCATTTCTGGAGTCGTCACCTCATTTGGTCGACTACTGCGATGCTCGTCTTGGCAGCTCGTACGGCCTCGTTTGTACTCTGCTACTCAATATTTCACTGTTGTAAACGACGGAGCAGACTCACCCAGAGTAGAATCCACTTCAGCTTTTATATCGGTTGGGCTGAGGCCTTTCAAATAAAAGTATTGTATCAAGTAAGGATGACCAATTTTCTCCATTTTAACAAATTCACTGCAAACGGTCACTGTTGATGGCTGCCAAACAAATACTAAACAACGTCTTCAAACTTGAAGCATATGCCTTATAGATTGTGTATTTTCTAATAAAGTGATATTTTACAAACAACTACCGCTACCTCTAGGTCAGGCCGGGTACTTTTTGAACCCCCCTCGTATAATACATGGTACAAATAATAAACATAATACACACAATGTACTTGATTAAAAATGGATTGCAGTAATGTGTGAAACTTAATACATTCTCAAAAAAAGTAATTATGTTATTTTGCATAAAAAGTATTTGAAGATAATGTTAATATATTGTAATAAGGTAAATTATTTTAAGTTGATTACTTGAAAGAAAAAAAAAACAAAGAAAAACGAAATGTAAGAATTGATAAGCTTCTGAAAGTATGCTTGTTGTTAATGCAAATCACCTAAGCGTTTTATCATTCATGCCGAAGCAACAACAATTTGTCGAACACAAAACGTCTATTAAGTCGTAAATGTTTTTTCCAGCCACATGTTCTGAGTTACTGTGCGTATCAGAGTGTTTGGGTAACGGTTGATGTAGAAAGAAATGCTCACGTAAAAAAAAGGAAAGAAAACGTAGGGATTTACTGGGCGACTTCTGTAGTAGAAAAAGGAAACCAAAACAATAGTAATTTCCGTTTCCATGTAGGTATGTATATATACATATACATGTATGTATATATGTATATGTACAAGTATATACATACTATTTTCTTTCGTCTCTTGCTCCCGCTTAATAAGTTGATAGTTGGAAGGCGACGAGTGAGAGAATGTTTGAATATTTAAGCAGCTAAACACTAGACCTGTGTAGGGATACATTATTGAGTGAACTGTGCTGTCGACTGCTGAATTATATAAAGGCTTTTAGGGTGTCAAAACCGACAGTCTCTCCGAATGGACAAATACGCCCACATTTCACCTTCCATTCAGAACAAAATGCGTTTTAAAACATTCAAATTGAATACTATCGTTTATTTATGGGACAGTCTGCGATTATTTTGTATTTTATTAAAGAGTATACACAGACACAGACGCCATGTTTATATATGGCTACTGTCGGCGGTATTGTGTGCCGAAAGGGCATCGGTCAATTTATGTAACTGAATGGCCTTTTTTTCTCTCTGTGAGGTGACTGTTGCAGACGTATATGTGTTGGTTTAAATTTGCCTTTCTTTTTATATATAATATATTGAATATTACTCAAAATTTAAAATTTGATTTTCCAAGATTGTAAATTGTAGCAGATTATGATGTAACAGTAATGTTTCTCTTTATTACCTTTTCGAATTTATACACCATACTATCTATGTGATATTATAAGTGAATTATTTTAAATAATATTTAAGAAATTAAAATGGTTCTATCCTAAGAAAACATGAATCAATAGTAGAACGAAAGCAGAATGATAAATCAATGATAAAAACTTTAATTGAAGTTGTTACTACCGATCTTTTGGCCTCTATGTAACCCTGGTTTTGTTTCACTAAATTTCTCTCTTTAGCTTTAGAAATACCAGATCACATCGCTTATCGAGTTCTTCATATATCAAATCCAATTTTTTTACTGTGCTTATGCAAATGGTACTAGGAAAGTTTTGCAATACAGCTTTGTTTATTCAATTTTTTCAAAGTAATTTCCTCTACGCCAAATACACCTCTCCATCCTCCGAAACCAATCTTTAAACCAGTTCTGCTAAGTTTCACTACGGAGTAAAGCACACTCGTTCTTCCAAGCCCGCAGAAGGTCCTCATCACTGGAAGACCGCCTACCTTTTAGCTTGGTTTTCACATGCGGAAACAGTGCAAAGACGCAGTGAGCAAAATCTGGACTGTAGGGAGGGTGCTCAAGAAGTTTCAATCCTATCGTGGTCAAATATTCGGTGCAGGCTTTGGCGCGGTGAGCTGGAGCATTATTGTAATGGAGGAACCAGGTGTCCATTCTTGACTTTGGCTGCAGGCTCTTCATAGATCCAATGACTTTAGGCAGTCACTGTTCAGTATACCACTTAGTTGTGACTATCTTCTGTGTGTCCAAAGCGACGCGGTCCGCAATTCCACGCGATTCGAAAAATACATTTTCTTCTTTACAGATCGGGAATTTCTGACAACTACGGATGTGTCCTCATCATCAAAGACCCAAACTTTAATACTAATAGTACAGCCAAATCTCGTAACCTGTCACGATGTTCACATATCGAGATTGTCCCTTATTAAACTTTTTTAGCATCTCTTCAGTCAGTCGATGCGGCACTCGGAGAGAACAAAGTTTCTTCACGCGCAAATGATCATGGAGAATTGAATGAATTGCTGGTGCATTTAGGCCTGAAGTACCCTCTATCTGTTGGTAGGTCACTCGCCTGTCCTCGCCAAGCAGTTTCCTCACAGTAGTAACGTTTTCCTCCGTAGCTGACGTTCGTGGCCTTCCCGGCCTCTCAGCATCCTCCACAGTTAAATTTCCCCTTTGGAATTCTCTATACCACCTGAATATCGTTGTGCGATGTGGACAAACATCATCTAGTGCAAGAGTCATTTTTTAGAAGCATTGGTCTATGTTTAAACCACGCACGAAATTATAACGCAAAACTGCCCCTTATCTCATTTCGTGACCACGACGGCATCGCAAACAGTTTACACTCTCACTGCTAATGAATAACTGAGCCCATTGACATGGCGCGGCGGTTACTATGCACGTATGAACATGACTCAACATGCAGCAACAAGCAGCTGCCGGTTATTCATTGTTGCTTCATATTGCAAAACTTTCCTAGCACCATTTATATGTATGTATTTGTATGTCCGTGCAGATGACCTTGGTTCATCCTTGCTTTGTTGGCTTGTTTTCTCCCATAGAGAGCTCTCGCTTGACTACGAGTACTTTAGACCTTTCGCAAATTTTTTGTCACAAAATTAATGAAAATAGTAGCCTACTCAATCAAAACACTGTTTGTCATGGTTTGACTCATGGCGTTTCGCCCCATGTTCCAAAGAGAACGTTACACCTCAATTTATCTTTAGCCCAATTTCAAATCAGTCCCCGATCAGATCTACTTCCTTTACAGTGTTGACCCTTCATGTATTTGTGTATACGTGTAGATGACCTTGCTTCATCCTTATTTTCCTGACTCGTCTTTCCCATGGAGGGTTCTTGCATGGTTTGCTTTAGAATCCCACGCAATTTTTTTCCCTAGGATCAATGGAAATAAGTTCTCCTGGTTAGAACGGTTTGATCGTGAAAAATTAATTTCAAGGTAGTTCGCCTCATATTGTGAAGTCTGGACGTTGTTGAATTCAGTTAGCTCGTGTGGTACAAATCTTGCCCAAATCTTTTTCAGTCCCAAATGATATGTCAAAATGCATTAAATTAAATCTCTGGAAATATTTATTTCCATTTCCACGTATCGGAATGAGGATTTCAGCTCATTTCTGATAAATCCACGAACAAGTTCGACGTTACTTTCCATAATCACAGATTTTTTTGCACCAGGAGTTCGTCATCATTTATGTCCGTACGACCGTCTTTGAATAGTTTATATCACTCGTACACACTCGTACATGATAAACACGCATCACCATATACTTGTTTTATAAAATTAAGCGTTTCAGTAAACGATTTACGAAGTTTAAAACTGAACTTGATATTTTCTCTTCGTTCAAAATTAATCTGGTACGTAGACTTTCGCGGTCGTGGTCCATACTATCTTCTTCTGGGCTTTCGGGCTGGAACTGCGTCACTGATATAACTGCCAACGTTTCGTATCCACTCATATAACATACAGTAGCAGTAGTTAAACCATGAAGATGTCCCATATGAGAGGGTACGAAACGTCGGCAGTTATACCCAGAAGCAGATAGTACACGCTGTTAGTTTATGCACAATTTCTCTGCTTCTAATAATGTAAATATCATGATATTTTGGCATAACATTGGTGAAAGATCTACCTTACCGACACATGTATTGTTTTAATGGATGGCTTCACTAAGAATTACTATTTTAAAAAAGTTAGATTTTCTCTGTGACAGACTGTGTATATATGGTACAACCTTGCTCAAATGTATTAGACACATTACGAATTTATGTACATACATACATATATAGTTTATATAGTTTAGTCAAAAGAGAGGTGAGGAAAATAAAACTGTTGTGAAAATTATGTAGAAAGTGTTATTTAGTAATATAGTTCAATTTATCAATATTTTGTCGCTCCGCCCTTGGCCTTAATGACAGCTGGCACTCGTCGAGGCATACTTGCTACTAAATTGTAACACTCTGCCGGTGGTATTGCAGCCCATATTTCGCGAATTTTTGTTGATAATTCTGCTTTTGACAGGCATTTATGTTCCGTGATCTTAGTTTTTAAGATACGCCACAAATTTTCAATGGGCGACAAATCGGGACTTTGTGGCGGCCAATCCAATGCCTCCACTGTGTTTTCGTCGAACCAACGCATTACAGCTCCCGATTTGTGACAGGGCGCATTATCTTACTGAAAAATGTATTCTGGAATATCCTGGTCGAATAGTTTTAGCACAGATGGTTCTAATACTTCCTTCAACATGGCTAAATAGCGTTGGCTATTCATCCGTCCATCGCACAGGTACACTTCTCCAACGCCGTATGCAGACATACAACCCCAAACCATGATACTACCACCTCCAAATATTACTGTGGGAATGATACATTGTCGTTCATAAGCTTCCCCTTGCCTACGCCGAACGTATAGCGTCCCAGGTAGTCCCCAAAGCTGCCAGGCAAAAGAAGAAAGTTAGCACTTAGACAGGATTAATTTTGTTTAATGTTACATGTAGACTGAATTGCATACAACGATAAGAATATTAGTCATGAAGATGTACTTACATACCTCGATATTCGATTCATCAGACCAAAGAATCTTCGACCACTTCTCGATTGTCCAATTTTCATGTTGTTTGGCTCATAAATACCGCTTCTTTTTATGAGCGTCAGTTAAAAGCGGTTTACGTCGCGCTTTACACCCTCGTAAACCAGCACGCTGGAGACGCCTTCTCATTGTTTGCGCAGGAACTGTTCCACGATAACGCTGTTTCAGCTCACTGGCGAGCTGTTTCGACGATTTTTTCCTATCACCGAGAGCCAGTCTTTGTAAAATTCTGTCTTCTCTAATCGAGGTACAGGGTTTTCTGACACTTTTTGGTCTGTTAACAAACGACCCACTCTCCTGATAGGGACTAATGGTTGTACGGACTGCACATCGCGAACATTTTTTTTTTGCAGTTGCAGCTACTGATAACTTCTGGAAATGCAGTAGCACTATTTGGGCGCATTCCCCTACCGACAACTCGCGTGTTTTAGGCATTTTTCTTCAACAAAAAACTGACACAACGTGGAAAAATAGGATAATCTAATTGATCTCTACCACAAACTCACAAACGCACGTTGCTCACACAATGCTAGAATGACACTAAATTTCTAAAATCCACAATTTCCCCTTTCCACCTATTCTTTTCAATAGGAGATTAACTAGGGTATTCAAAAACGCATTTCTGTAAATACCATTAACTATTTTTACGGTTAATTTCTGTCAGACTTGGATAATACCGAGAATAGAGGTTTTTACCTGGGGTGTCTAATACATCTGAGCATGGTTGTATATACATATATATATATATATATATATATATATATATATATATATATATGTATGTATATATACAACCATGCTCAGATGTATTAGACACCCAGGTAAAAACCTCTATTCTATCATCATATATATATATATATGTACACAGTCTGTCGCAGAGAAAATCTAACTTTTTTAAAATAGTAATTCTTAGTGACGCCATCTACAAGTTCCTACAAGTGCGGATTGATAAGTATCCTTTAAAACTATTCAAGGGTGAACAATGTTAATTTTGTTCTGTTTTCTTTCATATTATTTATAAGAAATCTCTCTTAAAGCGATTCTGATTCCCATTGAACGGGTAAATATTTTACCTTCCACTATTTAAATAAAAGAGGTGTTTATATTTGTGTGTGAAAATTATTACTTATAAAGGAAGTAGCATCTTCATGTATTTGTAAGGTCACACTTTTAATCCAATTTGCTAGCGTATACATTGTGTTAATATATAATAAATTGTTACATCAACCCCAGGTCTTCGTATTTTTATTATTATTTGTATTATTATTTAAGGCTCCCAACACAATATAAAAAAACGATCAGTAACACGGTGCAATACATAAATGTCACGTAATTATTCGAAAATATATTAGATTAACGTGCTACAGTCTCCTGTTAAGGAATACAAAATCAATAGAAATTTCATAATATAACGTACAATAATTTTAACATGATTAAATTTCGCCGCTCAATACGTTTGAGCTAACGAGGACTAAAGATGTCACGGTAATCACCAACGACGTTCAATTATTAACAAAACATTAACAGCGCCGCGTCGCACCACACCGTCCGCCCACCAGCGACTGCAGCGCTCCAATGTGCGGTTGCGGCGATATTTTAATTATGATTTACATAGCTAACCCTGATAACACGGTTGCCACATAATATAAATTAGCTGCCATATTTACAACGTTCTGTCAAATTATATAGAGTTTGCAATTAATTTTATTAATTATTTAATGTAATTTTACTTTGTGTACGACTGCCGTGCTGTACAAATTCGAACATAGTCCTCTTGGATTATCATTTTAGCGAAAGGCCGACGAACCATATTCATGTATATTAATTGCTAGAGAATTAAAAGTTGATTAATATTTTAGGCGCGTTGTTTGGATATGATTTTTATTGGTATTAAAATTTGCTGCGGTGTACGCCATTACAAATGATTTGAAAACGTGATATGAACAATTTATTTAGAACCGTATTGAATATCAATCAATTTAAAGGGTCGAATCAATAAAAAAATACTCCAATATTAAAATAATAAAAGAGGATATTAATTGTTTCATAACTCTGATGACTCCTGAAGCATCTCGTCTCTTTGGTAACGGTAAGCTGTTGTTTTTGGTAACAGTAAGCTGTTGTTCCCAAACATATCATGGAGAAACGAAATGAAATTGTAAAATAATTAGTTTACTTTAGTTCGTGATGTACAATAATAATAATAATAATAATTTATTGATGTATTAGGTTGGCAACTAAGTACTTTCGGTTTTTACTGATAGAGAGCGTTGCTTTATTTTTTGCACAACGTATGTTAGTGCTGTACTTTACCGTTTGTCGCGTGATACTTAGTAACATTGACGTAACTTCAGAAGCAAGTAGTGCGTGATTTTTATTAAAGCTATTAGTTGTGGGTTAATTTTGAATGGAGTGCAGAAACGAACATTTTCGACATATTTTACTATTTTATTTCCGTAAAGGAAAGAATGCTGCTACGGCTCACAAAAAGATATGTGAAGTTTATGGTGCTAATTGCTTAACAGAGCGCACGTGTCAGAATTGGTATAAAAAATTCCGTTCTGGAGATTTTTCCCTCAAAGATGAGCAACGTTCTGGTCGGCTTACTGAAGTTGATGATGACCAAATGAAAGTCATAATTGAAGAGGATCGTCATATAACTGTTCGATAGGTTGCAGAGAGGCTACATGTATCGCACACAACAATTGAAAAACATTTAAAATGTCTTGGGCTAGTTAAGAAGCTTGATATTTGGGTACCTCACGAATTGAAAGAAATTCATTTAACACAAAGAATCAACTTTTGCGATATGCACCTTAGACGAAATGAAACCGACCATTTCTTAAAAAGCATCATCACTGGTGATGAAAAATGGGTCCTGTACAGTAACATAGTTCGAAAACGATCATGGAGCAAACACGATAAACCAGCTCAAACCACATCGAAAGCTGAATTGCATCCAAAAAAGATCATGCTGTCAGTTTGGTGGGATTACAAAGGTGTTGTGTTTTTTGAGCTGCTTCCAAGGAACCAAACGATCAATTCTGATGTTTACTGTCAACAATTAATAAAACTGTATGAAGCAATCAAAGAAAAACGGCCAGAATTGTCAAATCGGGAAGGTGTAGTTTTCCACCAAGATAATGCAAGGCTTCACACATCTTTGGCAACTCGTGGGAAACTATTGGAGCTTGGCTGGGAAGTGATGCCACATCCCCATACAGCCCTGATCTAGCACCATCTGATTACCATTTATTTCGAAGTTTGCAGAATTCTTTGAATGGTAAAACTTTCACAAATGACGATGACCTTCACTCGCACCTGTTTCACTTTTTTGCTGATAAGGACCAGAAATTTTATGAGCGCGGAATCGTGCAGCTGAAAGAAAGATGGCAAAAGGTCATTGAGCAAAATGGAAAATATAAATTTGTTTAAAAAAAGTGTTTTATTTTATACTACAAAACCGAAAGTACTTAGTTGCCAACACAATATATGTACATACGCATGTCATTGCATAATCATATATAAATAAAAACACAAAAAAGAAAACCTTTGTGGCTCACAACTAATGCGCCACCAAACACGTTAAAACCCGCATGATCTTATACAAAACAAAACACCAGAGTAACGATTAAGACATAAAAACACAAAAATGGCAATGTCAAAATTTATACTTCAAAAAGTCATTTACTGAATAGAATCAGTTCTCCACCAGCACTGTTTTTATTAATCTTTTGAGACTAATCCATGGTAGGCTCCTAAACCTATAAGGTAAAGCATTGTATATCTTCACGACCATGTAATTTGAACTTAGCTGACTTTCCCCAATGCGATGATACGGTATGACCAAACTACTCTGGTTTCGTGGCGACATATGAACAAACTCCAGGCAAGCAAGTATATACAAGGATGGGAGGGTCAGTATTTTGTGTTTTCTGAATAGGTTTACACAACTTGTGGTATTAGATACACCACTAAGGGCTCTGACTGCACTTTTTGCATCCTGAAAACCGCCTCAGCCGCGCCAGACGCGCCCCACATCAATAGGCCATACAAGACCTTGCCCTGAAAATTTGCATAGTACACAGTCCTAGCCGCCTCGTTGTGTCGGTGACAGAAGAAAAAACTTAAATATAATTACATTTAATTTACAAATTACAGCATTAAACATGATATTTTTAATCAATTTTTAAATGATGGTTATTAAAATAACAACAAATTATTATGTTTTTATCAACGTCAAAATTATTAATTTTTTAAATGTAAAACAAAAAATTAATACGTATTTATCAACGTAAATACTCTTAATTTTTTTAATGTAAAACAACATTTGTTAATTTAAAAATTGACTAAGCAATACATAAAATGAACCTTCAAACACGGTTAATTTTATGTATTGCTTAACAAATTAAGCAAGGCGCAAGAAATATGAGATATAGAAGTTCAACATATAGACATTTTCAAAAATTTCATCAAAAGTTTCGATATCTTCTTTACACTTCTTTTGAGTTAATTGGTATGCAGTCATGCTAGCGAACTGAAAAGGTATTTGCAAGCAGCTGTTGATATGTTGTATAAGCAAGGTGATGGTGTACTCTGGAAAGACCTAAAACTAAGATTAAGATTACTCGACGAGACGATAGACTTACAAAGGGTACTAGGAAAGTTTTGCAATACAGCTTTGATTATTTAATTTTTTCATAAAATTTCCTCTACACTCAATACACCTCTCCATCCTCCAAACTAATCTTTAAACCAGTTCTGCCAAGTTTCACTAGGGAGAAAAGCCACTCGTTGTCCCAAGCCCCCAGAAGGTTCTCATCATTGGAAAACCGCCTCCCTTCTAGCTTCATTTTCACATGCGGGAACAGTGCAAAGTCGCAGGGAGCAAGATCTGGACTGTACGGGGGGTTCGCAAGTTTAAACCTGTCGTTAAATTTCGGTGCAGGCTTGGCGCGGTGAGCTGGAGCATTATCGTGATGGAGGAACCACGTGTCCATTCTTGACTTTAGCCGCAGGTTCTTCATAGATCCTATGACTTTAGATAGGCACTGTTCAGTATACCACTTAGCTGTGACTGTCTTCTGTGTATCCAAAAATACGTTTTCCAAAATTCCCCTCAATTTTAAAAATACAGCATCGTTTTAGCATCATTTTCTTCTTTACAGATCGGAATTTTCTACATTACGGGTATGTCCTCTCATCAAAGCCCAAATTTGTTTTGAGCTTTGGTCGGCACATCGTAATAGTACAGCCAAGTCTGGTCACCTCTCACGATGTTATTCACATTCCGAAATTGTCCCTGATTAAACTTTTTTACATTTCCGGCACCAAGTCACACGTTGTGTCATCTGTTCTTCGGTAGTGATGCGGCACCCCAAAGAAAAAGTGTTTCATGCAAATGATCATGCGGAATCGAAAATTGCTGAGGATTTAGGCCCGAAGTACCCTTACCGTTGGTAAGTCACTCGCCTATCCTCGCCAAACGTTTTCCTCACAGTAGTAAGTTTTTCCTCCGTAACCACTCCTGGTCTTCCCGACCTCCCGCTCCTCAAAAGTTAAATTTCCCCTTTTCAA